>CAHIKZ030003556.1:1200000-1215000 GCA_903632075.3 Acanthosepion pharaonis | reverse complement strand
TATATATATATATATATATATATATATATATATATACATAAAACTAAAATAATCCTAAGGAGTTTTAGAGCTTAACCATATATATATATAATTCTGTGTGTGTAATTTTTCAAGCATTACGCCCTTTTTAAGGCGTGAAGCCACTAGGATGCAGGGGGTTGCAGAAGATTTGAAGCAAGAGCAGAGATAGGAGGGATAGAAGAAAGGATGAGGAGAAGGATAGTGGATAGATCAAGGTAACTGGAGGTGTCGATTGACATTACATTTGAATAGTTGGAGATTATAGCTCTCAGGGAAACAGTAATTGGGAAGGGTGTTCCACAGGCGAGCAGAAAACATAATTCACATATACTGATAAGCTAAAAGTCATGATAGATGTTTATTATCGTTCAGGAACCTCTCGTGACTGGTGAAGTTCAACAACCCAATATGGTATTGATTCCACACGTCATTAGAAGTCTTTTGTAGAGATACTTAACCATGAAAAACCAGCATGTTGCATGCATATAGACATCTGCACTACGATCCATAAATGTTTTTTGGGGGATCATTTCCAGAGAATTTCGTTACCATGCTATTTATTGGGTGTCTCCAGAGGGCTTCTTAAACTAATTCTGGGCAAGTTTGGCAACCGATGACCTGGTATACTCTCCTGATGGAATCACCCCTTGTTTTTGTAGCACATAGAATCTTCGAATGGCTGACAAAAGGTCACGAAATATCTTCAAAAGTTCATCTTTTAATAACATGTTTAAGTAAAACACCAGACCCAACCCATCTCCGGTGAACACAACCTGCACAGTTATGGAATCTACACGAGCCTGATTGGTATCTTGTTGACAGCAAGGGGGGGGTCGTAACCTCAAGAGTTCTACGGCACACCCTAACATGGCCATCAGCTCAAAAACACGAACTGTGACTCGTCGGACTATACAACACACAATGCAGTCATCCATAGACGAAACAGAAAAAAGCGGGCACCAATGTCCGGTGTCATTTTTTTTTTTTTTAAGCATTGTGCCCCAAGCAAGGCGTGAAGCCACTAGGATGCAGGGGGTTGCGGAAGATTTGGATCGAGAGCAGATAAGAGTGATAAGAGAAAGGAAGAGGAGAAGGATAGTGGGTAGATCAAGGTAATTGGAGATGTCGATTGACATTACATTTGAATAGTTGGAGATTATAGCTTTCAGGGAAACAGTAATTAGGGAGGGTGTTCCACTGGCGAGAGGTGCGAGGTATGAAGCTATTGGAGTAGAAGAGACGGCTACATTTGAAGGTTTCTACGGTATAAGGGTGAGAGCGGGATGCCAGCCTCGTAGGGCGCTTGAATTCATGGAGTCTGGGAACCAGAGAGAGCAGCTCATCAGAGCAGTTACCATGGAAGTATTTGTAGAAAAGACAGAGAGAGGCGACGGCGCGTCTGTGAGAGAGTGACTGCAGACAAGATGCTAGATCAGGGCCAATTAGATTACATATCCATCTCTGGATCTTCTCAAGAACTCCGAGGTAAGCAGAAGGTGCTCCAGCCCATATATGGCAGCAATACTCCATGCAAGGGCGAATGGTTGTTTTGTATATTTGAAAAATCGATTCCGGGGAGAAAATTTTCCTGGCGCGGCACAGAGAGCCAACTATCCTTGCGGTGGACGAAGCAATTGACTCAATATATTTGTTCCATCTCAGGTCAGCAGTCAGCGTGAGACCGAGCAGACGCAGGGAGTTGCTCTCAGGAAGTTGACTATCAGACATTTTAATGGGGGGCAGGGAAGGATCTCTATGGTGGTTAATGGAGAGTAATTTAGTTTTTGTGGCGTTAAAGTTGACCAGCCAATTCTTGCCCCAGTTAACAACCGATTGGAGGTCCATTTCAAGACGCACGGCCAGGTTAGTTTTGTCGCCGACACTAGATTTGTTGAATGGCGCCCTAATTTCTTTTTATATCCCAAAAAAGCTAAAACAACGCTGAACTGAGCTACTGGACATGCACCTGATACATGGGGTTCTGAATGCGAATAGGATTTGAGCAATTCCAATAAGACTCTTCTAATCATGACTCTTAAAGACTCGTAGTCAGCCATTGCAATATCCACAATAGGCGGCAACATCTTTTCTCAGGTAGTCCCGATAATCTCGTGATACCGTAAACCGGGAGATGCTGAATGTCTTCAGAATTTAAAAAATGCAAGACTTTCGTTACTCTATTGCTATTTCCATGGAAACTGTTCCGAAGAGCTCAATTCCCTTAGCATCACCAGTTCAGTTCTTAAAGAGTCGCCAAGTGATGTAAACAAGAGCGAACCACCCCGACCCTACCCTCTTCATGTTCGATTGGTAAGAAGGAAGTTCCATTAGGATAGCTCATTACAGAGAATTGATACATTGTGGATCCCAAGAGGATGCTTCCCCGATCGCTACAACTTTAACCTCTTCATACATATCCTAATTAACATGCACTTCGGTAAACCTAAATCGGTAAACCTGCGACTTGAGTGACGGCTTGTCCTTGTATTGAATGAACAACAGTAAAAAAAAGTCTCTTTTTATTACGTAATAAAGGCTATAGTTACCGAACGAGAAGGACTCCTACTGCATCACTAGAATTTATCAGGGTAATGGTAACATTAACTGTTTGGTAACAGTAATAGTAATATTAATCGTTTGGTAATAATAATGGTAATATTAAGCATTTGCTAAGGGTAATGGTAATATAAACCGTTTGGTAATATTAACTCTTATATTAATCATTTCGTAATAGTGATAATAATATTAACCGTTTTGTAATGGTAATAATAATAATAACATTAGCCGCTTGGTAATTGCAATGGTAATATTAACCATTTGGCAATCATAATAGTAATATTAACCGTTTGGTAATAATAATATTAACTGTTTGGTAAGTGTAATAGTAATAATAGTAACCGTTTGGTAATGGTAATAATAACAACATTAACCGCTTAGTAATCATAATAGTCATATTAACCGTTTGGTTTGGTTTATTTTTTACGGCTTATCAACCTCAATGACTTATTTAATGCCGACAAAATTTTTAATTCTGGTAATATTTTGTTTTGTTAAAAATCTATTTCTGATTTTTTTTTTCAAAAGTGTGTTGTAGGTAATATTTTTTTTTCTTAAATGTACTGCTGGTAATATTTTTTAAAAGTATATTGCTGGTAATATTTTTTTCCAAAGTGTATTGCTAGTAATAGTTTTCTTCTTCAAAAATCTATTGCTGGTAATAATTTTTTACGAAGTATTTCTGGTATTAAAACCTATTTTCACACTTTCGTAGTGTTTTTACCCCAGTTTCGGGTTTAACTATTTGCCCATAGCTGGGACCCTAACAGGTGCTACCACTCCAGGTCAGGGTGGACCTGGGAACACCAGCAATTAAGAGGTGCTTCCATGCTCCTCAAAACCTCCTGATCAGAGGCCTAGCTGTTGGACGTAGTTTATCGTCTTACCCGGGACGCGGATAATGATAATATTAACTTTTTATATATATATATATATATATATATATATATATATATATATATATATATATATATATAATTATTATTTAAAAAATTATAACATAAGTATGTTATAAAATCACTACAAAAATAGCCATTTTGTTTCAACACACTCGGTGTCTTATCAAGTGATGATGTTGAAGATAAAATAAATGGTTTTTTCAAAACCATTTATTTTCTTTTCAACATCATCATTTTAAGACATACAGAGTTGAAACAAATATTTATTTTTATAGTGAATTTTTTATAAATAATAATTATATCTGCTCTACTTTGTATTGAGCACTCTTTTAAGAATAGTAATTGTTGGTTATTGGAATTTATTCCGTATATACCAATTATATACTTGTATATATATATATATATGTGCGTGTGTGTGTGTGTGTGTGTGTTATCCACAGACAGATTGTTTGCTATATCACAGCTACTCAGTGTGGCTAGACATCCGATTGTCTCAAGCCAGGATCGAAACTCAACCGATTTGGCATCAGTCGGAGATTTTTCCGATGCGCTATCAGCTCTCGGCGGAGATGAAGGTGAATTTTTACGTATTTATATTTTAGAATAAACACGCCAGTGACTCAGAGAGCTCTATTCATAGAAGAGCGTTTGCGTCAGCAGTAGCAGTCATTGTTTAAAAAATCACGCTTTTCCCTATAAAGTGCTCGACCGAATTTTTTTTGGTGGGGGGAGGTATATATATATATAAGACAAAAACAGTTTACTGACTACAAAGATGCAACTTACGTTCGGTGCATGTAATTGAAATGCACCGGAAGGAAGGTGCATCTTTGTAGTCAGCAAACTGTTTCTATCTATATGATAAAATTATAATATATATATATATATATATATATATTATAATTTTATCATATAGACAAAATCTCTATGATAAAATTATAATAAATAATCCTCGCTCTACTATCGGTATCGTGCCCTCTTTTGGATTAATGCTATAAACGTTAGAATTTATATATTACTTTCGTTCTCATTGCATCAGATAAACAGATAGATAGATATTAACTTCCTGCAAAAATTCACTATAAAATCATAGCATAATGAAAAAGGCTCCAAACTTAATAAAAACAAATTGTTATCGTCTAAATGTTTACGTTAAGAAGAAAGACGAAAGTATTATTTTTATTATTTTATTAAATTTTTAATCCTTTCTAGCACGTTCGGAATTTTATGAAATTTTGAAAAATTAAAATTCCACCCTCTAAGTATATATCAGGTCATCCCATAAGTTCTGTCCGAATTTTGAATAAAGAAAACAAGTGACCAAATGTTACATTTAATTACAAATTCAATCAACAACGTATTTTCCCTGATTATCTATGACTTCCTTCCATCTATTAACAAGCTTACTAATTCCATTACTGTAAAATTTCTTTCGCTTTGATTCGAAGAACTCACAAATGTCAGTTTTAACCTCTTCCTCTGTTACAAAAGCTGTTTCTTCCAAATGATTCTGTAAGCTACGAAACAAATGGTAGTCTGAAGGAGCCAGATCGGGAGAATAAGGTGGATGAGGAATTTTCTCCCAACCAAGTTCTTCGATCTTTTGTGACGTGATTCTTGCTGTGTGGGGTCGTGCATTGTCTTGATGAAACATCACCTCTTTTCGATTCACTAGAGCAGGTCTTTTTTTTCCTCAAAGCTTGATTCAAACGCTCTAATTGCTGACAGTATATTTGAGCATTAATTGTTGCATTAGGTGGTAAGAATTCAAAGTGGATTATTCCTTGGCGATCCCACCAGATTGAAAGAAGAACCTTTTGCCTATGAAGTTCCCTTCTCGGCTGTGGCTGGGGTCCTTCCCCTTTATCAAGCCACTGTCTACGACGCTTAACATTTCGAGAAAAGATCCATTTTTCGTCGCCAGTCATAAGTCTATCCAAAAAAGGTGAAACAAGTTGGCGAGAATGGAGAGAAGAGCAGATGTCAACTCGGGATTTGAGGTTGTTTTCAGACAATTCATGAGGCGCCCATTTTCCAAGTTTAGGAACTTTTCCAAGTTGTTGAAGATGACGATGAACAGTTGTAAGGTTTGAATTGAGAACCACTGCCAATTCCTCAACTGATAAAGCAGGATTTTCTTCAAGGGCTGCTTCAAGAAGCTTTTCATTAAACTCAACTGGACGTCCGGTTTGATCTTCATCTTCAAGGGTGAAATCTCCACCTCTGAATTTTGCAAACCATCTTCTGCAAGTTCTTTCATTCACACATTCCTCTCCATAAACTGAGTGAATATTTCTAGCCGTTTCAGCTGCTGAGTTTCCTTTCTTGAACTCATAAAGCATCTCAAATGATTCTTGGGTACTTCCATGTTAGCAGGGTTTTAATCAAACAAAATTTAATTTTATTGTTCTCTGAAATAAAATTTGATCAGTTTAAATGCATCTAAACATAAAAATAATGTTCAGTTCCATTAGACATCATAAAATACTCTTTAAATTTCGTTCATTTTAAAAAATGTAAAATTCGGACAGAACTTATGGGATGACCTAATATATCAGTTAAAAGCAAGACTCCTGAGAGAATTGAAATCATCATTTTCTTTTTGTCAATCTAAAATATTTATTTACCGAAAATCTGCTATGATTCGTAAAATAAAAAATGAAATAAAACTAAGACGTTATTTAAATAGAAAATTTATTAATTGCTTTTATAAATAAGATATATTAAGGACATTATTCTTTTAAGAAAAATATTTTTTTCGATGAATAATGAATTTCTACAAGAATTGTTTTTCATTTTTTTTAAATTTTAATTAGAAAAATTTATTATGTTTTAAATCTTTTAAAATTCTTTATTAATTTCAGCTTTTGGATGAAATTATTATTAAGTGAAAATTATATTTACTAATTATAAATGTATAAGTTTAATACCAATCATCAAACACTAATATCTGAAAAATAATCTTGATTTTTTTTATTAGTGTATAAACGTACCGTTTTTGGAAGTACACGTGACCTTATAAGACATTATAAGAAAGTAAGAGCGATAACTATATTAAATTTAAGGCCAGAAAGGACACATGGCACAGTGGATAAAGGCGTTGGTTAGATCCAGTCACAGACCCAAAAGAAGGTGAGTTCAATACCTGGTTAAGGCAGTGGAGAACTTTCAGAGGGAAAATTCGCAGGAGATAACTGATAACTGACACCCATCAAACATGGCACGTGGAACTAGAACAGTCTACCCCAGTGATCGTGTGGTGTTGTAGGAAGTGTATATTCGTTGGTAATTGTTGCTTGTATAAGAAGGTAGGTAAGCAGTAGCAGTCACTTATGGACAGCTGCTAGTTTGGCCTAAAGGTTCAACAAGCAATCAAATTGAGGTCACCATAACATAAACAAACAAAATATGAAAGAGAAGGGTATATCAGAAACACTTTATATTTAAATACACATCAATGATAAGTATAATGTTTCTTGATTAACACGCACAAAGTCCGTTATTAAAATGTTCATTCAAAGAAAAGAAATCAGATTATGAAAGGAATTAAAGTGTCATTTGTGAATACTTAAGTTTAGGCGTGCGGGTCCCAGGAGATGAAAGGTGAGGTCAATGGGTTGGTAGGTGTCATTTGATATCTCCGTTGGTGAAGGAAAACTGGAGGCGTCAGGTCGATGGGTGAGAAAAGCGTAGCGACATTCTATGACGGTAACTTCAAGGCTTTCTGACCAGAAGTGAATTCATCGTTCTATTTATGTGTCCATCGGATCTGAGTCAGTATGCTGAAACAAACTGTTGGATATGGCGCGGGGCCGTTTAATTGGTGGAAATTGCTTATTATATTCTTTTTATTTCTTTTTGATTTTCCACCGGAACTTATGCGTCGAGCCTGGTGCGCAAAAAGACCAGTATTGGTCATTTGCTATCTAGACCTCTGAGGGTTAACATCCGGTCCTTCGCTTTACTCAGTACCACCACATAACTTTCGCCCCAGTAAACGGAGTTGTTGTTGTTTTTTGTTTTTTTTGTTATATCAGTAATAAAATATGTGTTTTCTTCTTCCATTTAACCGTTCTACGGACTTCGTTCTAGTTTCTGGTTTTGTTATCATTAGTTTCTTCGGAACAAGATAGGAGTTATCCAAATCCGGTCTTGATCCAATGGAATCTTTTTGATTTTATATTTTTCAGAAATATATGCAGGTTTTAGTCTATCTATTGAAACATTACTATGTACGTCATCCGATCTTTTAATAGTAAAATATTTTTTCATGACGACTTAATACTTGGAATGGACCTGTGTATGGAGCTTCCATGGCTTTCTTACTCTGTCTGTTCTTAGCCAGATACTTTTACATGTTTGTAAATCTTTTGGAATGTAAGAATTAGGTATTGTATGCAGGTGTCCCCTGGATAATTTGTCCATGTCAAATTTTTGCATCTCGTCGGCTAGAATTTTAATGTGCGAGTTTGTCATTTCACTATTCTCGTTCTTGATAGAGTCAATTAATAATCGGGGACTT
Source organism: Acanthosepion pharaonis (assembly GCA_903632075.3). NCBI lineage: Eukaryota > Metazoa > Mollusca > Cephalopoda > Sepiida > Sepiidae > Acanthosepion > Acanthosepion pharaonis. Next base: position 1,207,002 of record CAHIKZ030003556.1, on the reverse strand, counting down.
GTGCATGACTCCTGTTACTGCAGTAAATGAAGAATAGTTTGATTCGTTGGGTGTTATCCTCATTCCCAAAAGGACGATAGGAAGAGCTGATAACCACGATTCTTTCCTGGCTATAATAGCCGTTTTAAAGTTCTGTGTGCTCGCTCAACTAATCCATTCGTTTGCGGATGGTACGCCGTTGTTCGTAATCTGTGGGAAGCCTATTATTTTTGATAGTTCTGAGAATAATTCGATTCAAATTACCTTCCTCTGTCCGTAACGACATGAAGAGGAACCCCGAATCGGGAGATCCACAGATTGACAAAAAGCCGTTGATATTGATTTTGCCGTAATTTCTGTTATTACATGCTTCTATCCATCTCGTATTTCTATCAACGCATGTTAATAAATATCGATATGGTGAAAAATAAGAGTCAGTTTGGTTCTTTACTGGTGGTAAGGGACCGACAATATCCACATGCACCGTTTCAAAACGACTGGAAGGTAATTCAAATGGATTTACTTTTGCTCTTTGTGTGTTTTATTATTTTTGCTTGTTGGCAATGCTGGCATTCTGTGCACCAGGTTTTTATTGACTTGTCCATCTTCGGCCAATAGTATCTGGATTTTATTATTTTTCTTGAAGATGTTATTCCTGGATGTGATAGATTATGTAGACTGTCAAATACCGATTTTCTGAGCTTCTCAGTCACAAAAGGTCGTGGAAAAGGTAATGTCGTGTCACATAATATGGTTTCATTTTGATTTATTGTGTATGGTTTCAGTTGATCTTTGAATGCCTGAATTTCATTGTCAGTAGCTTGATGCTTCATTATTTCTTGTAAGTCACATACATCAATAGTGATCGCGTTGACAGGTCGTGATAAACAATCACTATATTTTGTGAACCTCTTATATGTGAAATGTCATTCACATATTCGCTGATAAAACAGAGGTGACGCTGTTGTCTATCTGATTTTAAGGAAGACTGGCTTTTAAAAAGCACTGCAAAGTGGTTTTGTGATCCGTCAGTAACATTACATTTCTGCCTTCTATTAAATGTTTAAAATGGAGTACTGCTAGATAGGCAGCTAGTAGTTCTCTGTCAAAAAGTAGAATATTTTGTTGGGTTTGGGATAATTTCTTTGAAAAGAAACCTATGGGGATGGGTTGATTATCAATCATTTGATGAAGTGCTGCACCCACCATAATTCGAACTGTCTGTTACAAGTTGATAGTTGTTAGCTTTCGAGCTGGGGAAAGCCAAAACAGTTACATTTGATAAAGACTTTTTCATATTTTCGAAAGATTCAATTTCTTCCTTTGTTAGGGTTAATGACTTGGAATTTTGGTTTAAACGTATTTTTTCCGTGAGAGGTAGTATGATATCGCTGAAATTTGGCACAAGTTTTCTGTAAAAATTTGCCATTCGAGGAATCGGCGTAGTGATTTAGAATCGTTTGGTTGAGGAAATTCACTTAATTCATTCAACTTTTTTAGCACTGGGTTTGAGACCACTAGCAGAAATGTGAAATCCTAAAAGTCTAATTCATTAGCACCTAAATATGCATTTGAGAGACAAATTTTAAAATCGTACTCACTCAGTTTTGTAGTACTAGGTCGATATGCTTGGGAATGAGTTTCTTCATCTTCTGAGAATATAAGGATATCGTCGATATATACAAAGGTATAATCAGTATCACGAAAGATATTGTCCATCATTCTCTGAAAAGTACATGATGCGTTCCGTAGTCCGAAAGGCATATAGTTATATTCAAATAACCCAAAGGGGTAGAGATGGCTGTCTTGCAAACATCCTCCGGGTGTACTGGTATCTGATGATAAGCAGACGACAGGTCTATCTTTGAAAAGAACTTCTTATTATGAAGCTTCGAAGACAAGGAATTTATATTTGGGACTTGATATCGATCGGCTTTTGTTATGGTATTTAAATGTCTGTAATCGCCAACAGGTCTATATGTGCCGTCTGACTTCGGTACCATGTGTAAGGCTGAACTCCATTCAGAGTTTGAAGGGGAAATTATTCCTGACTTTAGGAGTTTCTTGAATTCCTCTTTTGCAATTTCACATCTCTGAGCTGATAATTGTCTGGCTCTGGAGAAAGTAGAAGGGTTGCTACCAGTTTCTATTCTGTGGAATATCTTTGGTTTTGTTGCATTCGTGTCGCGATGAGGAGAAATTAAGTTTGGGTATTTCTCCAGAATTGCTCGTACCATTTTGTTAGCATCTTTATTCGGTACTAAATCTATATTCATGATAATAGACGATGGATGTGCATCGGATTGTCTATTAGTCATTTTATCAATTAGCTTATTGTTTGTGCAGTTCACCATTAGCCCGAAATGGTTTAGGGAAATCGTATCCTAGGGGAGTGGCTGAGCAGTTTCGGCTATTATAAATGTCCAGGTAAATTCTCGTCTGAGGTTCCGTAGTGTTAGATTCAGTACTGTTTGTCCTGAGTATTCAATCTTTTGACCGTTGGCAGACACTAAAGAGATATTGGTTGGGTATGTTACAGCTCCGCTTAAATATCTCTTCGGAAGTATAGATACGGCAGCTCCTGTATCCACAATAAAATTTAAACTTTGAGCTCCTAACCGTGCGGCTACAATGAGAAGCGGCGAGGAAATGGAAACTAACACCTCTCGCCTAGTTAGTTTTCCGAAGTCTCACGAGGAACTGGTGAATTTGGGCGAGAGTTGGGTTGCATTTGAACATTCCGTTTATTTGGCCATCTGCACCACGGCTTACAAAATTTTACGTTCCGCAAAGTATAAATGCGCTCGGCAAATTTGAGGTTTTTGGTCCTTGTTAAAAGGGCGAACACTGGTAGGGAATTTATTTTCACTGTGGGAACAGCCATGTATCCTTTTAGTTTCATTTTATTTTGCTGTTCATCCTTTGCTTCCCCGAAATCTGTCGAATATGTGCGGTGTCTTGTTTGTTAAAATATAATAATAAGTCGTCCGCCATTTTTCCAAGACGATCTGTGTCTAAATCGACTTGTGCAGCTACCACTGGTTTAATGGAGTGAGGTAGGGCTTGAATAAATTTGTGACGTACGATATCGTCCCCTGCGCCAATTCGGCTTGCTAATGACATGAGTTCATTCAGGTATACTGAGGGACGACCTGTTACAGTCGATGACGACATTAATTTGTCCAGCATCTCTGGTTTTGTTTTCTCGTAAGCGCCCGTCACTGCTTCTTTTAGTGCGTCATAATCTTTTGATTGCAGTATAGTTGGCTGTATATTTCCTACTATGTCCACAGGGAGAGCTGCCAAAGTGTTAAAAAATTTTTGACTGGTCTGTCTTATATTTACAATATTAAATTGCGCCTCCATTATCGCAAACCAAGCTATTACGTTTGATTCAATTAAGTTTGGTGGTTTTATCGCAACAGCTTGGATTGGTTGGTTTTGATTAATTGTAGTTTCTTCAGCGTCAGCTGCCATGTTTTTGGTTTGTGTTGAATAAAAATTCTAATTTTGTGACAGTTCAATTTTTTTTTTGTTGTGCGTGTGTGTATATATATATGTGTTAAAATCACGTCGGCGGTCAACACTTGTGGTGTAGTGGGAAGTGTATATTCGTTGGTAATTGTTGCTTGTATAAGAAGGTAGGTAAGCAGTAGCAGTCACTTATGGACAGCTGCTAGTTTGGCCTAAAGGTTCAACAAGCAATCAAATTGAGGTCACCATAACATAAACAAACAAAATATGAAAGAGAAGGGTATATCAGAAACACTTTATATTTAAATACATCAATGATAAGTATAATGTTTCTTGATTAACACGCACAAAGTCCGTTATTAAAATGTTCATTCAAAGAAAAGAAATCAGATTATGAAAGGAATTAAAGTGTCATTTTGTGAATACTTAAGTTTAGGCGTGCGGGTCCCAGGAGATGAAAGGTGAGGTCAATGGGTTGGTAGGTGTCATTTGATATCTCCGTTGGTGAAGGAAAACTGGAGGCGTCGGGTCGATGGGTGAGAAAAGCGTAGCGACATTCTATGACGGTAACTTCAAGGCTTTCTGACCAGAAGTGAATTCATCGTTCTATTTATGTGTGTCCATCGGATCTGAGTCAGTATGCTGAAACAAACTGTTGGATATGGCGCGGGGCCGTTTAATTGGTGGAAATTGCTTATTATATTCTTTTTATTTCTTTTTGATTTTCCACCGGAACTTATGCGTCGAGCCTGGTGCGCAAAGACCAGTATTGGTCATTTGCTATCTAGACCTCTGAGGGTTAACATCCGGTCCTTCGCTTACTCAGTACCACCACAATCAAAATAAAGGGTTCAGTTCGAAATTCCAACCACCTGAAGAAGGCCGGAGCGTACAAAGGCCGAAATGTTGTGACAAATACGGCGACAAAGATGTTGTGACAAATATGGCGACAAAGATGAGGACAATAGTCCGACTAATGTAAATACTGTACATAATACCTCATCTCAGAAATATAGACAGATACTGCTGTGTTAAAAAGCATTTCTGTGATATTTTAAGCTTAAAGTAAATAATATTTTTCAAATCAAATTAATTATACTTTAATTATAGCTAATATTCTCCAAATAAAGTTTCAGAAAAGTATATTTTATTTTGGGAAGACTTTTTACTAAAGAGAATTACATTGCGAGGAAAGACGACTAAAAAAGGGAGATAATCTGTTATTTTAGCAAAACAAATCGTTCCAGTCACTTTAAATTAGTTTTTTTTTTTTTTTTTTTTTTTAAATGCAGCGAAGTATTTTGAGTTTTAGAAATATTAAATTTAATCTATTAGCTTCAAATTAAAACTAAAATAAAATAAAGCTTCAGGAAAGATTTTTTTTTCAATTTAAAAAAAATCATACCGCATTTTTTGTGGTGCTACCTACTTTAAACGTAATATTTTAATGGATACACATATTTGATTAGACGCTGAGTTTATTTTTTAAACAATCTATTTATTTTCGTCTACAGATCAGAATATACGAGAAACTGTAATAAAGAAAAAATGAACTCCACGAAGAGATAAAATTATGTCGGATTAATAAATAAAAATCCATTATTTCTTTAGGAAATTACTTTGCTTACGTTTCAAATAAGAAACTCAGCAGATATGAACTTTTGGAAATCTGAATGTAAGGGAAAGTGAATAAAAGGCAAAATACAACCTAAATTAATCCCGAAGTTCTTCGTGGCCGAGTGTGTTCAGAGCACGTCGAATCTAACGCAAGTTTCTCTTGCAAAATGGGATGTAGCGTCGTATCCTGCCACATTTTTTGTTTTACAAGAATATTTTTATAACCTTCATTATTTTTTTTTTATTCTTTTATCATCTTGTTTTTTTATATTTATTATTATTATTATTATTATTTTCTTTGATTTCTGGCGTTTACACATTTCTTTCCATTTCCCGCCCAGGGACCTAAGGTTAGAAATGGCAGCATAACACTTTCCACTGACAAAAAAAAAATATTACTTAGATAAAGCCCTTCGTAAAGTATGGGCTGTACTTGTCAGAACAATTTTTTGTATCTCCTTCAGGCATGGACTTCCAGGAATCCCTTCAATTAGTCTACTGCAATCTTTTCCAACCAGTCCTAGGGCTCCAACTACAACAGGGATTGTTGATGTTCCCTTATGCCACATTTTCGAGATTTCTATTTCAAGGTATTATTATTATTATTATTATTATTATTATTTATTTATTTATTTATTTTGGTTTTCATTACTCTTTTAAGTAATTATTTATTTGTTTTTTTAATTATTATTTTTTCATATATATTTTATTATTTTATTTATTATTATTTTTATTATATTTTTATTATTTTTTTGTTTGACATACATTTCCCTAATAATATTTTTAAAAATCTTCTTAAATTTTAAATATTTATAAGTTATTTTTTCTTTATATAAACTATTTATTTATGAAGAAAATATGTTTTTGATTCTTTTAATTCTGAATAATATATACTATTTTCTATTTTAATTTTTAAAATTGTTTGAACTCGTGTTTTCACTTTTGTGATTCATTTTCAGCCTGACTTGGGATGTTAATATTTTAAAATATAGGTCAACGTTATATTAAGCATTTCTATTTAAGCTAAACACTTCCACTTTCCCCCTCGTGATACTGGGGGTTGGGTTAACTTAATATCTATATTTTCATCGGCTTCCTCCTGCTTCCTTTCTTTTCTTTTTCTTTCTTTCTTTTTCCCTTTTCTTTTTCTTGTTTCCTTTTCTCTTCTTTTTTCTTTTTTTAAATGATTAAGTTCCTATTTTATTTCTTTCACTTCTGAGTTGATAATGTCAACATAGGTTTTCATGTTGATTGAAATAGCTATTCGAATGAGGCAAATTTGGATTTCTATCCTATTTAATTTTATGCTCTGTTATAATACATTTGAGCTCCTTTTGTGAATCAGTTTTAATATCATATATTATTAGAATTCAGTTGGATTATATACCAACGGATTATTACCTATATATATATATATATATATATATATATATATATATATATATATATATACGACAAAGACAGATAGCAAGAGGAAAGCAATCTCTCTCCTTTCCCCAGAAGTTATGCCAATACAAAAATAATAAAGAGAAAAGAAATCCCAGAAAACCCCAACGTATTGAAACAACCAACAGAAAGACTGTCAGGTGATCAAAAGAGAACCGAAGAAAAAGAAAAATGGCGGCAACGAAAAAAAAAACAACAAAAAAACAAGAAAAAGAAACGATACAAGAAAATGCGGAAAGGAAAAACAAAAACAAAAACAAACAAAGAAAAAAAAAACAAAACACAGACAACAACCTAAATAGCAACCAACCTTACGAAATATCTGGGTTATCAAGATAGAGCAAAAAACGATTCATAGTGTGACATTTCAGAAAGACACAAAATTTGAAGCCCTACTTAATAGCCGACCAGAACGCATATATATATATATATATATATATATATATATATATATATATTAAATAATTAAGAAAGAGACAACCCTAA
>CAHIKZ030003556.1:1185000-1195000 GCA_903632075.3 Acanthosepion pharaonis | reverse complement strand
CTTGTAAGATACAGAACAAAAAAACAAATCCGGAATTAAGAAATTCTTAATTGTCGACATGTGTATTCTATCCAATTGACAAGATATATGTATATACATACACCTACACACCTACACACACACACAGAGAGAGAGAGATAAATGTATGTTTGCACATTAATAGAGAGATACATACAGACTTAGATAAATAGATAGATAGATAGATAGATATGCGCAGATTGCGATGAACAGATAGAGATATATATATATATATATATATATATATATATATATATATATATATATATATATATATAAATAGAGAGGAAGAGACATAGAGAGATAATGGTTAGATTTAGACAGATAATGATTATATTTACATAGACACTAACTGAAACATATATATATATATATATATATATATATATATATAGAGAGAGAGAGAGAGAAAAAACAGACTTACTGAGATAGATATGGATATATTGAGACAGATAAATACAAAGGCAGATAGGAATAGAGTGAGATAGTCATAGGCACATGCATTGAGTTACTAAGACATGATTACAAAACAAGAAAGATCTACCCATTCTGCAATAAGATTACTTACACACAAACACACTCATAGACATATGTGTGTGTGAGCATGTGTGCGTGTCTGCGTAAGCACGCGAAGGCATGTACACTCAGAAATGACTCACATCTCCATTCAGATCAAAAACAAATCCTGAATTAAGAAATGTATAGATATCTACATGTATATCCTAGAAATCTGATATGATTAATGCATAGCATTCATATATATATATTTGCAGGTGTAATCACACGTACCCCCCCACATATATATATATATGTGTATGGGTGTGGGTGGGGTGTATATAGCTGTATGTGTGTGTCTGAAGATTTAAATTTTTTAATTTTTTAATATTTTTTATTGTTCGAAACACACACACACACACACACATATATATCCACTCTTATTCGAGGATAACCGTCTACTAGAGCCCACCTAGCCAATCCCTATTACAGAGACGCTCGCTCAAACCCTCACATTAGATGTTTACTTCAACACCCACTATCGACGGCCCACCTGTGTCCTGTCTTTGCAATTTCACTCACAAGGCTTGGGCAGACCTTGTATGGTTTTCAGTTTCTGGGAGCTGGGATCGACCTCGATCCAGTTAAATAGCATCAGGAAGTTTCCTTCCTAACAAATCCACCATGGTGAGATTCGAACCCAGGTTTCATGTTCAGAAATTTAACGCTCTAACCACTCGGTAATATATATATATATATATATATATATATATATATATATATATTCAATTGTATGCATATGTGTTTGTGACCCTGAGTTTCACGCTTTTGGTTTATTTTTTAAAAATGGATCTATTTATTATTGCTTGACTATGTTTGGTGGTGGAAGGGCGGATATACTTCTGTGTTTCTTTGTGCCATAAACTAATATCCAAACAACTGAATATATTAGTCCTGATATTGAGCTTTCCACTGAGTACTCAAAAATGAATATATATATATATATATATATATATTCTGATATTGAATACTTTTACCGATAAAGTAGTATATATTTTTATTATAGAGGTACATAGATAGATAGATATAGATTTCATATGAACAAACTTAGATAGATAGATAGATAGTGCCAGATAGATAGATAGATAGATATGAACAGACCTCGATTTTTTAGATAGATAGATAGATAATAGATATGAAGAGACTGAAATTTTCTTTGAGACACATATACAAGATTATTCATACAAAATAATAATAATAATAATAATAATAATAATAATAATAATAATAATAATAATGTGCAAACACTTTGGAAAATGTGTAAGCAAACACTGGTATGAACATCGGCCAGCGCCGGTTACAGAAATAGAAGATGTCACCATTCTGTGGGATTATACCATCCACACAGACAGAAAATTGAAGCAAATAGGCCGGACATCATTGTCAAAAAACCAGAAAGAAAAAACTTGCCTACTAATTGATATGGCTTGTCCAGCGGATTGTAACATATAGCAACCAAGGAATTTGAAAAACTATCAAAATACAAAGACCTGGAAATTGAAATAGAAAAAATGTGGAAATTGAAAACAAGAATAATACCAGTGGTAATAGGTGCACTTGGAATTATAAAAAATGGAACAAAACAACACATTGAAAGAATCCTGGAAACCCCAGCTTAAGAGACATACAGAAAATTGTCTTATTAAGTACAGCACACACACTAAGGAGAACTTTGTCTATGTAACGCTAGCAACTTCATCGGAGATAAATAAAAAAAAAAAAAAAAAAAAAAATTAACATGAAATGTGGCCATAACAACACACCACGACCTGCCTTAGGTCTTTCCGCAGACTTGGTAGGTAGTGTGTCCATAGCAGAAATCGAATGATGATGATGATAATAATAATAATAATATGACTACAAAATACGTATACATTTAGTAGAATTTAATTCTTTGAGTTCTAAGTTCCTGAACAATTTGAACCTTTCTGCTCGAGCCCTGAGTCAAAATTCGGGCACGGATGTAAGGTTTTTACTGGTCCACACTATTTTTCTTATACCTAAAGCAGAGGGCTAATCCGATTCATGACCCTATTCTATCTATCTATCTATCTATCTAATTCTCAGTCTGTTTCATCTTCTATTTATGAACTCGTCCATCTATCTATCATCTATCCTAGATCTATCTCTATATATAATATTAGGCAGCATATATTTTATATATAAAGAAATAATCATACATAGAATCAATCCTCTCATCAATAGGGAAATCCTTCAAATACATTACAATACTGTTAATCCATTGAATGATGTGATCCTCATTTTTAAAAGTATAAGTTTAATGATAGTTAAAATATATAAAATCTATTTAAAGTTAAAACTTGAAACGAAATGATTATTTGGAGGGATGATACATGGACTAAGTAACAAACTGAAATAAAAAAAAACTACAAAGACAAATCAATTAAATTGAAATTAAACATCAGTTATGTTTAATTTGTTAATTGATTTGGGTTTGTTACCGTCCAATTATAGATTTTATATATATTTTACTAATTAAATTTTTTATGGCATGGGGCGCGTGATATCCCCACTTGAGAGGATGTGGTATTATGGTGCATTTTTGATTTTGGACGAGTTCTTGTGGTGAATGGGTAAATTGTAATGAGGAATGGGTCATGAATCGGATTAGTCCATGTCATAGTGGACCAGCCTTAATCCGTCCCTTTACGGCCTTGTGCAAATAATTTTACACATTTCGTCTTCAATTTTTATCTTCAAGTTTTAAAAAGGAAAAAAATTACAGCCTGATGATGAAGACATGGATTTTCGAAAGTACTTGCTTAACTTTAAAAAAAATACACTAGAAACATCTGACAACAGTTTTATAAATGAGGATCACATCATTCAATGGATTAACAGTATTTTAATGCATACATTATGTTCTACTAGCGAAGTGATTTCGCCATTAATCGCATTGATATTGCTGATTGATTCTATGTATGATTATTTCTTTATATATATTACCATAACTTAAAACCATATTTTTATCATGTAGATAGATGGATAGATAGATAGTCAGTTACATACATAGATAGATAGATATGAACAGATGAAAATAGACAGATACATAGATAAATATGGCCAGATGGAAAAAGATATACATATATATGAACACATGAATATAGATAGATAGAACCGAAAAATCGATTGGATGGAAAACATGGAACCAGAAGAGAGTTCCACAAGGGAGAAGTGCGAGAAAAGAAACTGTTAGCATAGAACTTACGGTTACATGTCGCCAGCTTGACAGTAAATTAGTGAGCGGTAGGCGCCAGTCTAGTACTTCGCTGAAATTCAAAGAATCTAGGTATCATAGCGAAGAGCTCATCTGAACAATTACCATGAAAGTATTTATAGAAAAGGCACAGAAAGAGGCAACCTTACGGCCGTGGGATAGTTAATGAAGCCGAGGACCAATAATACTGCTGATTCTTTTTTGGATTTTATCAAAGAGCTCTAGATAAATAGCAAGGACACCAGGCCATATGTAGCAGCTATAGTCTAAGCATGGACGAATGTAGACTTATAGATATGTATGATATATTCTGGAGAGAAAAATGGTCTCAAACGACACAATGAACGAACTTTCTTCGTAGTTAACCTAGCAATGGATTCAGTACAGTCTTTTCACTTCATGTCAGCCGACAACGTTAGCCCAAGAACGGGCAACGGGCCATTGTCATGGAGGATTATGAAAAAAGTGTTAAAATATTTCCTATTTTCATACAGTATTTCAATTTACGTTTTCATTAATATTTTCATTCATATTTAATTAATAGGATCAGATGACTGATAATGTCGCCTTCGTCAATTAATGAATGTCAATTAAAATATTGTCTAACAATAACTTTTTTCTTCTTAATTTTGCCAATTTAGAACAAATTTAAACTTCTGATTATGTTCAACAATTATGAACTACGAAGAAGCTAGAATCGTCATTATCCCTTGGAGTTATTCTTAATAAGATCGAAATTCATGTTCTTTTGGTGGCGAGTTTTATGATTAAGGCCTTTATAATTTTTAATCGTTTTCTACAGTTATTGGCGTGTATTATTCTTGTACTTTCAACAAGTATTTGACGTATCGAAATTGGTTTGTTGTTTCCGTGTTGATATTCGTCAGCTTTATTTCGTATCCAATAATTTAACTTCTTCTTTACTGATCGCTTCCTTCATGATGATGGCGTTGACTAAGTAGACCAATTCTTACATGGAAGAGCCGATGACAGTGACTGTATAATAATGACAGTGGAGGACGAGGTCGAATTTGTCGTGCCTTTCTTCTCTTATCGTTTAACGCTTTCCTTTTCTCTTCTGGTGGCCTCGAACTTTTTGATTCCGATATTAATGAAACATCGCCAGTTGATACAATCTTGTGCTTGTGTTTCAAAAGATTTAGACTCAAGTCCAGTGGATTTCAGTGTTGTTTTGAGTGGTCCTTGTATCTTCAAAGACGAAGACTGAAGTGAACTCACTGAATAAGACTTGACATGGTAACCTTGATTCTTCCATTCTTGCTATATGTCCTGACCAAAGAAGAAAGTGTTTTATGATCAGTGATTCAATGATTTAACTGTTGATTCTTTCCAGGACTTCAATGTTGGTCACATAATAATTCCATTTGATGTTCAAGATTGAACTAAGCTTTTGTTGTTAAAAGCACTGCAAGAAAATCAGAGTAGTAGAAAGTGCCGATGTCGTGAATTTGTTTAAGGTGGACCTCAACTTGCCAGGAAGTGACCCACACACCTGATTTCATAACCTTCCTCTGCAGTACAGAGAGAGACATGCAGAATCCAGTTATGAAACTGCAACGGATTACCTCTGACTCTTTTATAATTTCGTGTAGCGCCTTCTGTAGCATGTCCATAATGCGTAGCCCTCTTCATCCATGGGTTTAACCATTGAGATCTGTTGTGATCATCATCCACCGTTAGGGTCGTTGGGGTTAGTCGCGCTTATTCTGAGCGGGGAGTGATATTAATGAGTACATAACAGTAGCATCTTGTTAGATACTTTCAATGAAACATTTCTCTCTCTCTCTCTCTCTCTGTCGCTATATATATATATATATATATATATATGCATGTCTCATTAAAGACGACAGACAAGAGACTGCGATTAAGCGTTTTATTTAAATTTTCTTGTGTTCGAACAAGTGCTTTCTTTTCTGGACACAGAGTTTGTAGAAACTGTACAAATGTTCTGTAATTCCGAGCACTTTCAGCTATACTTTTAGCCATTCTCAAGGATGATTTTATTTTTGTTTTTAACTGGGTCTATGGGTTGTGTGTATGTTTCTAGGGTTATAGGGATGTTTTATTTTCCCAGTTCGCAAAGGACAGGACATTGGGGAGAGCCATGAGATTCTGGCTTGCTGTAATTTCGCCCTAAAACCCTTGAGAAAGGCATAAAACATTTTCAAGAAGAAGCAAACGCATCGATATGCTCATAGAAAGCTACGGCAAGGTTGCCACGAAAATAGGTTCATACAAGGGAAAATAAATGACTTATCAACAACCATTTTCTGATGGCTTTTGGCTATTTATATGGAATGTCGTAAAAGAGATGCAGACATTATTACAACTACGTCGTGGCAAAAAGTCGTTCGATGTGTGGCGTCACGGATTCACTGGGCAATAGTGAAGTTGATCTTTATGAGGAAGAAGGAGATAATGACTCTGTGGACGACGACGACATCAAAAATGGCGAAGACATTTACTCCGCTGACAACCAAGATGAAACTGTAATGACATCAACCCGGACAGCAGAATGTGACGAATTAATATTATATATTTAAAACAAAAGCAAATTCGGTGTTTGGCTTCTGATTTAAGCTCCTCTTTTTAAAATTAATTCGTTTGGGCCAAAGGTAACACTTTCTTTCGGTCATACAGTCTGGAAAATGGCGAAGCACATGGCGGGAAAAAGAATAGTTAATATTTACTTTATGTGTATAATACGCACTTTTTACTTTTAGGATTAACAATCTGGTAAAATAAAGTGCGTATTATACACTGATAATTACGGAAATCAAAAGATCCACAAGGAGAAAAAATATTAGCAAAATTGTGCAAAATATGAATTTCGTCTTTAGAAGATCAGAGAATTTAAACATGAATTTATAAAATATTACAAATAAAACCCTAAAAAAACATCTCAGGGATGACTCGTGAACGCAAGGGAGATAACTTTATGCAGTAAAAATATTACAGACATTACAGTTATAAAAAAAGTTACAGACATTAACGTTATAAAAAAAAGTTACAGACATTACAGTTATAAACAAGTTACAGACATTACAATTATAAACAAGTTGCAGACATTACGTTATAAAAAGGTTACAGACATTACAGTCATAAACAAGTTACAGGCATTACCGTTATAAAAAAGTTACAGACATTACAGTTATATACTATTTACAGGCAGTACCGTTATAAAAAAAGTTATAGACATTACAGTTATAAGCAAGTTACAGACATTATAGTTATAAATAAATTACAGAATTTACGTTATAAAAAAGTTGTAGGCATTACAATTATAAACCAGTTACAGACTTTACAGTTATAATCAAGTTACAGGCATTACCATTATAAAAAAAGTTACAGACACTGCAGTTATAAACAAGTTACAGACAGTACCGTTATTAAAAAAAAGTTACAGACACTACAGTTATAAACAAGTTACAGGCATTACAGTTATAAACAAGTTGCCGGCATTACCATTATAAAAAAAGTCACGGATATTACAGTTATAAACAAGTTACGGAAAATAATATAAAAAATGAAAACAAACTTGCTGTATTAGTTTGTAAGATATTTAATTTTAATTATCACAAATATATAAAGCTTAAAATTTGTATGACCGTTTTTTTTGTCTTTTTTTCTTCCCTGCCACGTACAATTATCAAAAATTTAAATGCAACATCAATTGTCATCTTCTGTCTTCCTAAATATTTTATTGTCCTTTCTCCTCACTAAAGTCTTCTCATTCTCTTTCACTTCCAGTAACTCCTTACGTCTTAGTGACATTATCGCCTTACTTGCGGTGAAATAATTAAAAAATCAGATGAAAGTTGTTTTTATTTTATTTATTCTAACCTGCACTTGGAATTACTCTTTCATGTTTATGTATAATATGCGTCTCTAACTTTTAGGTCTAAAACATATGGAAAACGTGCGTATTATACACGGATAATTACGTGCACTGTCCTGAAATTTCTTGTGGATAATTATTTTCCACGGTTGTATGTTTTAACGTCAGTTCTTTTTGTTCATTCACTAAACCTCTTTTCTGTTGTATGGCAATATCTTCTGAAAATTTACCTTGACGCCGATAAACAATTGATTGATTCATTTGTGCTTTACGGCTTATCAACCCCTTCAAGCTTATTCAAAGCCGAAGCATATTTTTCAATTATAAGATCTTTTGGGGAAATGATAATGATTTTTTGATACAAGTCTCACTATTTAACCCATGGCTGGGAGGGGTATTCATTATTCCGCGTAATTGAATGTAAAGAATATGACAGCAACTCCGCTTTCTAATTTACGAGCCATTATCCATTACACCACCCGCACATCCAAGCTTACGGCACCTGGTATTCCGCAGCGGTCTCCTAGCTAGGTACTGACCAGATTCAACATTGCTTAACTTCGGTGATCAGAAGAGAACCTGTGTTCTAACGTGATACGGTTGTAAGCAGCCGATAAATAATGACAATAAAGAAAATAGTTTAAAATAGATTTTTTTTTTCTGGCTGATCGATTTAATTTCTTTTACGTTGCAATTGGAATTCATTTCAGTTGTTTGTCCGATTTTGTTTAGAGTTTTGTTAAGATGCCAAAATCAAAATATTTGAACGCAATTCTATGGATTCAACTGCAGGTATTTTGAACGCAATTCCATGCCATTCAACTACAGACATTGAATTGGTAAAGTTAACACAAAGAAAAGAAAAAACACAAAGTCTGCCAAGCGACCAAAGAAAAAAATTTAAAAAAATAACTCAAATTAAAAACAAAAACAAAAAGGGTAACAGAAATAGAGATGACTAAAAACCAAAAAACCAACAGATATCTCCATAAATAGTAACAGAAAGTGCTCAATGCCTAAATGAGACAAAATAAAGTAATTACTCTACCGAGCGACGCGACCTCAAAACAGACAAAAGGTTTCGGCCGCTACTCGACTGGTTTGAAATTAGTAAATTCTCATTTAAAAAAAAAAAAAATGTCTCAGTTAAAGTCAAACAAAATCAAACATTCATCCGATTAATATAAATCATATTCTATCTTACGTTCTGTCTCACCAATGTAGATTTAGTTGCAACAGAATCCATTATTCTGATGATTCCCTTCGGTTGACGAAACATGTCAAATAAAATGTTTTTAAATTGTCATATATACAGAATGCAGAAGAAACACATCCCACCTCACAGTAAGACATTAGTGGCAATGGTATCTTCATCTAGCTAATGTCATGTGGGAAGTATATGTGGGAGGTATTTATGCCGCACCCTCTATATATGTACATTATTATTAATGGTTTATTCGGCAGTTACTTCGAAGTGGGGTAATGGTTAGCAAGCTGGTTTCGCTAGCTCGATTACTGTTAATAGTGTGTTCCATCCTCACTGAGTACCTCATATTTTTAGCCTTGTGCCACATCTCAGTCGTGCTTAAAAAAAACAAAAACCATATTTGGTTGATTGTGTAGTCATACATTTATGAGGACTTAGTTGAAGACCAACAAAGGTTCTTAATTTAAAAAAAATATATTCATTTTTTTTACGGTTCGGGCCATTTTACTTATTTATTTATTTGGCTTTTGATTTTGGAATTCAGATACTCCCGAGAAAACATAAAATAAAATAAGAATTGTAAGAACAGTAGAAAAATGAAATATAAATGATTTTTGTCGTCTTTAACCGAATATATATATATATATATATATATATATATACTTAGAGGCGACAGTCTGTTTCATGCCAGACGCAATCATGGCCTGACGATTGTGTCCAGCATAAAACAGACTGTCGCCTCTAAGTGTTGACTTCAATGTTCACTTTTATATTTACACACGCTCTATGTCTGATATTGAGTACTTTATCCCATAAATATAGCACACCTTAAGAGTATATTTCTTCATATATATATATATATATATATATATATATATATATATATGGGAAAATTGTATGACAAAGAGGAAATGGTTTACTTGTGATATGTTTCGTCCTTCAGGACATCTTGGACAAAATTCGTTATGTTGGTACGACTACATATGCGCACGAAGAAGGGATGCTGAGAATTTTAGATTTTTTTTTTATCTTGCCAAATTCATTTCGTCTTTTTCTTTTTCCTTCCATCACTTAAGTAAGTATCCCACACTGTGATATGAGAAGATCTGTCCACTGCCTTAAC
>CAHIKZ030003556.1:1177500-1182500 GCA_903632075.3 Acanthosepion pharaonis | reverse complement strand
ATATATATATATATATATATATATATATATATATGAAATGGACAAAGTATCTATAAAAAGAACGTATAAACATAACAAAATGCCATATATATATATATATATATATATATATATATATATATATAGATAGATAGATAGATAGATAGATAGATAACTAGACTCGTTTCGAAAAACCTCGAATTTTCGCTTTGCTAATCAAATCAATCTCGAGGGAAAAGAGTTTTAAAAAAGAAAGTGCTACAAACATGGACTTCTGCCGACAAAAAAATCGCACAGATGCAGGTCTGAAGCCCAAAGAAAAACCCCTGATACGAGTAACAACTAACTAACAAAAGAGCTCAATACAATCGTAGAGCAGACCTAGATACACCTAGTGAGCCAGACAAACCTACCTAGGTTTCACCTAAACGGATCGTCAGGGAAAGTTTGGCCAAACTTTCCTGACGATCCGTTTAGGTGAAACCTAGGTAGGTTTGTCTGGCTCACTAAATGTATATATATATATATATATATATATATAGAACAATAAAAATATTAAAAAATTAAAATTTTTAGATACACTGGGTTGTATATTAATATTTTTTGTTTTATTATTTTAATTAGGTTCCTCAATTAGTTTCGGCCAGCATGGCCATCATCAGGAGAAAAAAAATCCCCACTTGTTAGTAGCAGTGAACTACAAGAGTGAATGACTGTTTCTGAAGAAATTGAATTTTATTTGCAGTTTTCATTTGTTTTTTTATCGTTAATTTTGGTCAGACCTTGTGTTGGCCTCTTTGAAATTGTTTTAAAGATAAAGGATGGCAGATTCCTGGCTAAGAATTCCATCCTTGGTCATTTTTGTCAGTTTTATTGGATGCTGGGAGGAAATCAGTCAGGTTTCGATCCCTGCCTGAGGCAATCGAATGTCTAGCCACACAGATGAGCTATGATACAGCAAAACAGTCTGTCTGTGGATAACAATATATATATATATATATATACACACACATATATATATATATAGGATTAATCCAAATATAAAATTTGCCGCTTAGCTGCTTGATATTATATTCAGCATCCCGACTCCAGAGTATCGTAGACGAGCCTTTTACGGATTTTCTCATTTTCGTTGTTTTTTTGTTTTTTTTTTGAGTTGGTGTGAGTTTGAATTTATCTTCTTTGCGCCTATGTGAGTTTGTGCGTGTATGTGTGTACGCGAGCGTGTGTATGGGTGCGTGTGCGCGCGCCTGTACGTCATGCGTATGTGCCCATGTGTCAAATGTTGTGGTATTTTCTTGTTTTCATTATGTTTTTCTTTCCGTATAATCTCTCCTAATTCCTTTCCCTGGGGTCACAGGCACGGCTTATTTTTAGGGTCAACAGCACGTCGGTGTATATGACGCTTTCTTTATTGGATACTGGTTCGATTCCTGTCAGAGAGTGCATATTTTCTACGAAATTTCTCGAGCATCCAGGCCGGCAAATGTAATTAATACGATTTAATTAAAACAGAGCATTTACTCAAATAATTTGTAACCATATCAATAACGTATGAACAGAATATATATTAAAATATTTGTCGGATTTAATCCATTTCAGCTAATATAAGTGTGTGTGTGCGTGTGTGTGTGTGCACGCGCGCACGTGTGCGTGTGTGTGTGTACTGTTCCGTATTTGGGCAGCAGTTTGGACAGCCCAGACCTGGCATCTCGACTCCAGTGATTTATCCATTACCGTCACGTGACTTACCTGAGTCTTTTCTGCGAATATTTTCATTGTATTTATTCTGACGTATTTATTTTAGCCTTGCTACTTCGACCGCAGAAATTTTGGCGTCGTACAAGACTGGCAACTATGACTCATCGTTTTGCTGTTCAAATAATTAGATGCAACCGCATGTTCTATTCTAATAGTTTCTTCTACTGCACGCCTGGCTCATTGCAATCTCTTCCGACTCCTTGATTTTCTTTCATCTAAGATCATCAAAAGTTTGAATGTAGCATCACTCGCCATCTTCTGCACTTTTGAAACCTCTTCTTTTATCGTCTTTTCTCCTCGCTAACGTTTTATCATTCTCATTCACACTCGCCTTATCGCCTTGCTTGCAGAGAGAAACTATTAATAAGCTTCATTAAAATTACTCGCATTATTTACATTATTCGGACTGTTATCCTCATTTTCATTGCCATATTCACAACGTTTCGGACTCCTTCAGGTGATTAGAATTTCGAACCGAACTCTTTATTTCGTCCATCGGAGTAGATTGTTCTTGTTCCATGTGCCATGCCTCTTCCGGATGTCTTGGGTATCTCCCTTTAACTGAACTCTCCAACTTTTCTGAAGAATCATCGGAAGAAGGCCGGAGGGTACAACGGCCGAAACGTTGGAAACATTGCATTGAAGATGAGGATAACAATCTGAATAATATAAATAATGCAAGTACTCATATTACCTCATCTCAGAGATATAGACAGATATTCATTAAAATTGTCTGGCAAGGTACTTTTGTTAAGTTTTTTGTTTTAATTTTTAAGCGAACAAGAGATTTCTTTTGTGAAGTTAGTGTGTGACACACACTTCAAATGTCAAAATCGTCAAAAATAATTGAATCTGTGATTATAAAACACACATCCACATCTACCTTAACATCATAAATCATGAAAATTATTACAACGTGTCTGTGCTGTTCGGGAATTAAAAGGATTTCCATCTTTCAGCAAATTACACATCATTTATAATGGCGACTAGATTAGACGTGAGCGGTTGAAATGAACACCCATTTGGACAATTTATACACATCTTGTTCGCGCATAAGAATAATAAATTAAAAAACTTGATAGTCATATACACTCACACAGACACACATATACATACACATATACATTCATACACACACACACACACACACACATATATATATATATATTTATTATTATTATTATTATTATAAAAGATTAGAATAAAAACATATTGAAATCTCTACACGAAAGCTTTCATGTTTCAATACCATGATTGTACTTCTTCAGGCGATGGTAAGTGACTTAAGCATTTAATGACCAGTTACTTACCATCGTCTGAAGAAGTACAATCATGGAAAGCTTTTGTGTAGAGATTTCAATATGTTTTTATTATAATATTTTATAATAAAAATAATAATATATTGCTACTACTTTGCATTGTGCACTTTTTAAAAAAACGGTAAATGCTACGAAGAATGGAATTTTACTCTATCTCTTCTTTCTCTCATGTGGACACACACACATTCATATATATATATATATATATATATATATATATATATGAATTAAATAAATAAATATAGATAGAAGCAATTATATATGCGTGTGATCACGCGCATATATAAATTTGCAAATGAATATTTTACTTAATTATTGGTTTTAACAAAAGAGTGCTCAATGTGGTAATACAGAGCTATAAAGTAGATATTAATAAATATACATATTACATTACGTCACCCAAAAATGTTGTAATTTGAATCTAGATCTATCCCTCAATACTAGATTTTAATTCTATAAATATTAAACATAGAATTAATGTACAATATGACGTTGCTTTCCCGAGATCCAGAATTTTTAGCGATCGTAACGAACAATATATATATATATATATATATATATATATATATATATATATATATATATATATATATAATTTTCTCATACAGTCTCAGTTACAGTGAACTGGTCATGTCTTGAGAATGTCTGATGACAGGATACCCAAGATCCTAATGTACAGCCTGTTAGATCAGGGCTACAGGAATGTAGGACGCCCATGGCTAAGATAAAAAGACAAGCTGAAGAGCAACTTGTCAGCTGTCAATATACCACATAACATCCTTGAGCGCTTAGCTTTGGAGCAGGTAGAATGGAGATCAACATGTTTTAGTGGACTCAGCAGTTTTCAAACTGCTTGTTTGAATCATCTTCAAGAAGCGAGAGCAAGAACTAAAAGGTCAGCCAATCTAACAGTGATCTCATCATATGTGGCCTCCTTTTTTAAATCACTAGCGAGTCTTAAGTGCCACTTAAGATTATCGCACAAAATTTCATAACTGAATCAATTAAGTTGTCAGATCCTCATACGTCGAAACCGACGCGAGAGAGTCCATTATTATTATTATTATAGCAATGATACAATATGGTAATCCGTATGGAATTTCCAGTAGGATATAGATTCAGGGAGAGCTCTATGTCAAAAAACAGAGCAAAAAAATTATTATTAATTAAAGAATATCAAACACTTAAAATCCCATAGGTAATAATTTTTATTTCATGAGAAAAAGCAGCTCTCAAATCTTTAAGACCTACAAACAAATCACCTAAATTATTACCTATGTTGATTTTAAGTGTTTGATATTCTTTAATTCATAATACATATATATATATATATATAAAGAAAGAACAGTAAGATATAAAATCCGGTGTTCTTACAGATATTTTTATTTTTACAAAATATACAAATAGAAAAAAATGCCGTAAGAAATTTTCCCGTTAACAATAGAATTTTAAAAAAAATCCAGACGACATGCTTTTAACGGATGCTAGATTTCATTGAAAAATACATCCCTACCCCCCTACCAAAACGTAACTAATAATGGATACATCAAAATACAGACACAATGAACACCCAGACACCCCTTGTCCAGTTGAAGTAGATTTATCTGTAACCTTGGAAACGTGAATTATGATTTTAGCTGTGTCTTTAAAACCGAGTAATTTTAAAAGTTACTCCAAAATCCGCTTGAGGATGTAATGGAACTAATGTCTTTAATTTAATCACAAAATTAAATTCGTAGCTTTTAGCTTCCATTTTTGAAACATGGTTAGAAATGTGTAGCGAAAAAAACATATTTTAAATCAATTAATTATATATATATATAATTTATTTAGGCTCTACTTATGTATTTAGCACTGTTTTTTAAAAATAGAAACAAAAATACTAAAGAACTTCGGATTATTAACCTAACCTGTTCTTTCCTATTTTTCTATATATTTGCA
>CAHIKZ030003556.1:1087500-1172500 GCA_903632075.3 Acanthosepion pharaonis | reverse complement strand
CCGAAAGTATGGGGCACCCAGTGAGGATCGAACTCACTATTCAGTTGTAATTGTTCTAGCGAGACAAGTTTGCTAACCACGCCCAAGTTCCCAGCTTGCTTTGAGCAACGCGATTTTTTTTCAGCGTAGATTAGATGTGGCATAAGGCGAAGACTTTGTAGCGCCTTGTGAGGAACGAACTTACCGCTTCCTTTCAGCATGTTCCGAATTAGAAATTAGAAATTAGAAAACAAACAAGCAAAACATTGTCGATATTCGAGAGGTCTTCTCAATTTAAAAAGCAATTTATCGTTTAATAAACCTTAAAAAGACGATTTTCAGCAAATGTTTACAATGAAATAAAATTCCTACATTCCATCGATGGCTATAAAAAGTTCACGCAACAGTACAGTCAATTTTAAATTTATTCTAACAATATAATGCGTAAGCAGATTTGTACGTTTTTTGTCTGTAATGTCTATATGGCCCGAAGTAATTTGATACAATGAAGTTATCCCCACTGTACAATGGCTACGACGTGTGGTAGTGACTTTTTTTTAAGACAATACCATCCAGTTTGAACATTGTTTATGAAAATCAAGGCAGGAATCGCCCAAGGTTCGCTTTTCAGTCCAATTATCTGCCTACTTTATATTAGCCTAAGAGGATAGATAGATAGATAGATAGATAGATAGATAGATAGATAGATAGATAGATAGATAGAAACAAAGAAAATCACACGACTGAAATAGAACGAAAGAAAAAAGAAAACGACATGATTGAAATAGATAGATAGATAGATAGATAGATAGATAATAACCATACTGAGATAGATAGATAGATAGATAGATAGATAGATAGATAGATAGATAGATAGATAGATAGATAGATAGATAGATAGATGCAGACTGATAACTATATGAAGCCGGAATAAAATAGATATAGACAGAATATGAGAGATGGATATGAAAAGATAGATAGATAGATAGATAGATAGATAGATAGATAGATAGATAGATAGATAGATAGATAGATCTGAACTTACTGAGATAGATTGAAAATTCCACGACTGAAATAGTTAGATAGATGTGAACAGACTCACATAGATAGATAGATAGATAGATAGATAGATAGATAGATAGATAGATAGATAGATAGATAGAAACAAAGCAAATGACACGATTGAAATAGAAAGAAAGAAAGAAAGAAAGAAAGAAAGAAAGAAAGAAAGAAAGAAAGAAAGAAAGGAAGAAAAAACAAACAAACAAAGAAAGTGACATGATTGAAATAGATAGATAGATAGATAGATAGATAGATAGATAGATAGATAGATAGATAGATACTGAACAGATTTGGATAGATAGATAGATAGATAGATAGATAGATAGATAGATAGATAGATAGATAGATAGATATGAACAGATTTGGATAGATAGATAGATAGATAGATAGATAGATAGATAGATAGATAGATAGATAGATAGATAGAAAGAAACAAAGCAAATGACACGATTGAAATAGAAAGAAAGAAACAAACAAACAAAGTGACATGATTGAAATAGATAGATAGATAGATAGATAGATAGATAGATAGATAGATAGATAGATCTGAACTGACTGAGATAGAAAATGCCACGACTGAAATAGATAGATAGATAGATGGAAACGATAGACTGTGATAGATAGTGAACAGACTGGTATAGATAGATAGATAGATAGATAGATAGATAGATAGATAGATAGATAGATAGATTTTTCTGTCTGAATTTCTGGTATAAGGAGTTACGCTATTTACATGCGGATTATTGTCCCCGTCCTTGTTGTTTTTATCACAAAGTCTTGACATCACTAATTGGACTAGATATTATGCGACAGACGTAGTTCCCTTAATATTTGAAACATTGTCATAAGCATTTCATATACAAAATAGGCCAGATATTATGCAATAGAAGCAGTCCCATAATGTTTGATATATTTACATACATATTTCCTACACTAAGTGGATCAGATATTATGGGACACAGGAACATCATATAAATTCTATTTATGTGAAGTTTAGCGGCCACATTTTTGTTAATGATAAGTCTTGGAAAAATGAAGGCATTTGTTATAAACCCGTTTTAGAATCTTGAAATCAGCCCACTCCACATCCTCCATCTCCTCCCTCCACACACACACACACACACACACACACACACACACACACACACACACACACACACATGGTTTTATATTTAGACTTTCCAGTTCTAAATATATCCAATGTGCGACTTGCTATATTTTGTGTTCTTATAAACCTGTTTACGCTTCCTCAAAATAGGGCCTTAAGTGTTGACTCACCGAAAAGTGACTCATATCTTTTCATTTAAAGATTGCACGTCAGATAATACCTCAAAACTTTACCAAAAATGAATGTCTGAACCTAAGACGCCATCTTTGCTGACAAAAGAACTTCGGCAAACTTCGGCAAACTTCGGCAAACTTCGGCAACTTTTTCGTCCTTTTATGTGGAAAGATAAAAACGTGCATAGGAACATATCAGCTAGAAAGATATCCTTCTGTTTACCTTAACTCTTTTCCTGATAATAGCAAAAAAGACTTATTCATTAATCTTTTTTACAGCTTCTTTTTCTGTCATGTATTTTTGGCAATATGGAAGACGGTGGACGTCTGCCATGTTACAAATCTCTTTCATTTTAAAACTGTGGTCTCCAAACTTTTTCGCTGCTGCTGCTCCCTTGCATAGTAAACCACAACCCTAATACCTCCCCAATATATAATCAACCTTTGATTGCATTTTCTTGATTCTAGTCTTGCATATCAAACGAGAATGTTAATATTTCCCATAATACTTGAGGACAATAGTCTGAATAATCTAAATAGTGAAAATATTACGATGTGAGGTCCGGAAAATAATTTTGAAGCATAATTGGTAAATTTTCATTTTAACACCCGAGCGTCATTCACTGCTGAACTATTTTCTTTCAGAAATTAGTACGCGCTTCCGTAAAGCGATTTTTTTTTGTACTTAATTTAAGAATAAAAGAATAACAAAAGAAAAAAAACACCTAACCCTATTTTGAAAGTTAACTTTCTTCTTAAAAAAAATTACTTAGTTATTCTTTTATTTGTCGATGTTTACATATATTTGAAAGTTAACTTTCTTTTTAAATTAAATACAAAAAAATCGCTTTACGGAAGCGCGTACTAATTTCTACAAGAAATTACTGTGAAGGAAGTAAATAGGCCCAAATTGTATACGTCCACCAACAAAATTCAGCACTGAATTATTTATCAATAAGCCGGTAATGGCTGACGAAAGACCAAGAAAAAGTCCGATTTTTTTCGGGTCGTTAACATCCAAAAAGGTAGGTTTCTTCAATATTTAATTGTTGATTTGAGTTCAGCATATACATTTGCACGGAAATAAGACTATTTGGGAAAAATTTGAAGAGATATTAGCGCTCGGGTGTTAAAATGAAAATTTACCGCATAATTTGCTTGACAACGCAGAAAATTATTTAAAAACCAAAATATAAAACAATAGGATTTTAAATCAGCTGTTTCAGCAAATAAGATTTCATAGTTATTTGTTAAACGTGAATAAATTCCTTTAGCCGATTTGAAATTATTTTTGGTTTGATAGGAACAGCCGATCGACACAGGCAATATTTGGGTCGTTTGAAAATGTAAACATCCTTTAGCCGATTTGAAATTGTTTTTGGTTTGATAGGAACAGCCGATCGACACAGGCAATATTTGGGTCGTTTGAAAATGTAAACATCCTTTAGCCGATTTGAAATTGTTTTTGGTTTGATAGGAACAGCCGATCGACACAGGCAATATTTGGGTCGTTTGAAAATGTAAACAATTGGTAATTGTTTTGAAAATGGAGAAAAGAAATTGTCGAGGCCAAGAAATTATTGTTTGGAGAAAGAGAAGGATTTCTAAAAGCAGAGTGAATTCTTTGCTGATGGGGAATAAATTTTTATATAAAAGAATTAATTCGTAAACAGTAATTATGGAGTAACAGAGGAATGTAAAAACAAAATTATATTGTTTTAAATAGTTAACCCCTTATCAAGAGTAAGGTGTTGTCAATCGAAGGTCGAATGAAATGAGTATCAATCAATCTGGAGGTCAGAGTTATGCAGGATGCATATAAACTATACGCAGCTTGGAGCAGAAAAAATGGAGTTGGAGCTACGACCAGATCAACATAGGTCGAGGAGAGCTGTTGAACCCACGTGACCCGGCCGCGTTGTAATGGCTAGCCCGCTCCAAGTATAAAAACAGAGGGATTCCTTGTCATTGGAAACTGAATTAAAAAAATGAACCCAGCGACTTTGTTCGTGATTTATTATAATTTGTATTTCGACCAGCGGAGGTATCGTTGTCCTTTGGTTATCATAGCACGGTTCCGCCAACTTGATTCAGCGCGGACGATCTTCACTCCACTGTGATCAATCAATCACAACGTGGGACAGAGTAGATGAAGACACGAAGCGGTCAACAGATCAGTTGACCGGTGCCAGTACTGACCAGCGTGGGAAAGAGCACGGATCAAATCAGGCTGACCGGGTTATACAAGTAGATTTCCTCCTACTGTAGGGCAAGTTTGATATAAACACCATCAACTGAGGGAGAAAAAAAACTTTTGCGGATATTCAGAGATTTTATTTTTTTTATCACAAAACACTAAAGTCATTTAATTTTTAGACATTTGGTATCAAACAGGTAGTTACTTTAATTATTTACATTACTCAGACTAATATCCTCATCTTCATTGTCATATTCACAATGTTTCGGCAGTTGTACGGTCAGGCCTTCTTTAGGTGATTGGAATTTCGAACCGCCAATTTATATATATATATATAAAATGTGTGTGTGTGTGTGTGTGTGTGTGTGTGTGTGTGTGTAAGCAAATATATGGATATAGATCCGACAGTATTTTTATGTTTATACATTCTTTTCATAGATACAAATATTTAAGTAAATGCTCTGTTTATAATAAACAGTATTAAACAACATTTACTGGCCTGAATTTCCGAGAAATTTTCTGTGAAAAGTATGTATAAACATAAAAATGTTTATATATATATATATATATATATATATATATATATATATATATAACAACATAATTCAAGAGAGGAAATATAGATGTGCGCACAGATAGACAACCGAAAAGAAAGGAAACGAAGCATTTAGGTGCTGACCTGTATTGTGCATATGTTTATGTATGTGTGTACGTGCTTGTGCCAGAGAGGGCGAGGGCGGGAAGGGGAACTACGTGGTTGGACTGAAGTTAAATATTCGATTTGACCGGCTGCTGTATCTCCGAAGAAGAGGAAGACGAGACAACATCTTCCACCTATGGCTGAGAAAACAAAAAAAGAAAGGGAGAGAGTGAGTCCTTTCATTTTTTTCTTTTTTTTTTTTTTTTTTTTTTTGCCGTTGAATGTGAAGCCATCTCGGGGAATTAAGCGAAGTCCGTTAGCAGACAAGGTGGGGGTTAATCCGACAGAGGGACACGTTCCAAAAGGACAAAGAGATATCAACAAGAAGCAACTATTGGTTAAAGTAATTGAGGAAAAGGAAATGAAGAGAACCATGATCGCCCACACCCTGAAGGGGCCTAACACATAGATAGATAGATAGATAGATAGATAGATAGATATGAACAGACAGACATAGATAGATAGATAGATAGATAGATAGATAGATAGATAGATAGATAGATAGATATGAACAGACAGGCATAGATAGATAGATAGATAGATAGATAGATAGATAGATAGATATGAACAGACAGACATAGATAGATAGATAGATAGATAGATAGATAGATAGATAGATAGATAGATAGATAATGAACAGACAGACATAGATAGATAGATAGATAGATAGATAGATAGATAGATAGATAGATATGAACAGACAGACATAGATAGATAGATAGATAGATAGATAGATATGAACAGACAGACATAGATAGATAGATAGATAGATAGATAGATAGATAGATAGATAATGAACAGACTGAGATAGATAGATAGATAGATAGATAGATAGATAGATAGATAGATAGATAGATAGATAGATAATGAACAGACATAGATAGATAGATAGATAGATAGATAGATAGATAGATAGATAGATAGATAGATAGAAGACAGGGAGAGGGAGAGAGAGATTTGCTGGTTTTGTTTTTGTAAAACGCCGATTTGCTCTTATTTTATTTGAATGT
Organism: Acanthosepion pharaonis; assembly: GCA_903632075.3. Taxonomy (NCBI): domain Eukaryota; kingdom Metazoa; phylum Mollusca; class Cephalopoda; order Sepiida; family Sepiidae; genus Acanthosepion; species Acanthosepion pharaonis. The sequence continues at coordinate 1,166,271 of CAHIKZ030003556.1, read as the reverse complement.
ATTATGCCAGAAGGTTCAAGGCCCAAATAATTTGCCATTTAGATGTATTCGTGTAACTCGTCGGGGATTCTGCGCATGCGTTCTTAGTCTCCCGGTAAATACCTTACAATTAAGCTTGATTAACTGTGGATTAACTGACCTTTCAACCGAAACAAACAATCATCCCAGGACCACTTACATAATTCAGGAATTTATTGCAAATGCTGCCAAGATAAGATTAAATCTACCATATGTCTAAAAAGTTTCCAAATAGTTGGTTTCGACTGAACGGTATTAAATATCTGTGTCATTTCGACAGTTTTCTTCTGCATGTCTTCAGGGTTGACAAATCAGGAAAGCTTTGAAAATCCAAACCTCGTCAATTAGCCCCTCATTTTATGTCCACATATATTCTTGCTAACCACATAATAATTACAAAAAGGCATTATTTTCAACAATTTCTATTTTCTCTAAACTAAAAATAAGTGACTAATTTATAACTTGTTCATAAAACAAAATTGCACCCTCACTTTCAGGTCATATATATAATTTAAGACTGATGATAAAAAGGTAATATTTTCAGTTATTTTCATCTTCTCTAAAGACATGCATAAAGTCTACACTGGCCTAGAAATGGGGGGGGTCAGTTCATAACTGGATCATAATACAAAATTGCCCCCTCATTTTTTGGGCAAATATATAATTGTTATTACTGATGACAAAAAGGTAATATTTTCAGTTATTTTCATCTCTGAAATTAAAGAAATATATCGAATCTACTTTGGTCGAAAAATGGGGGACCAGTTTATGGTCATCAACAATATAGACAAAATTCAAAGACGGGACAGTGATATTAGAAAAATAAAAATAAAAGCGATGAGGTATTTTAACTATTATCAGTATTTACAATGTTCGGACTATTGCCCTGATCTTTATTATCATATTCACAACGTTTCGACCGTTGTACGCTCCGGTCTTCTTCAGGATCTGTCTATATTACTGAGATGAGGTATTTTAACTATTATCGGTATTTACAATGTTCGGACTATTGTCCTCATCTTTATTATCATATTCACGACATTTCGACAGTTCACTATTTACATTATTCGGACTATTGTCCTCATCTTTGTCGCCATATTTATTACAATGTTTTGGCACTCCTTATTACTGGTTCCCATATTGTATTCATTTCTAATAATAAGTAATAGGAATGTCAGAGAAAAGCGATAATAACAACAAAAAAATTGCAATATGAGCACTGGTAAAAAAAATGCAATGATAATAGCAAAAAAATTGCAATATGAGCACTGGTAAAATGGTTGCTGAAGACATTAGGTGTATAATACCCAGAAATTCATACACAGATGTCCTCAAGGACACGTGACACTTGGCGTTAGTTAGATCCAGTGACAAGACCCAAAGAGTGTGAGTTCAATAACCGGTTAAGGTAGAGGGGAATTAACAGGAGATAACTTATAACTGATATCCATTAGATATGGCACGTGGAACTAGAACAGTCTACCCCAGTGAGCGAAATAAAGGGTTCAGTTTGACATTCCAACCACCTGAAGAAGGGCGGAGCGTACAACGGCCGAAATGTTGTAATAAATATGGTGACAAAGATGAGGACATTAGTCCGAATAATGTAAATAGTGTACATAATACCTCATCTGAGAAATATAGACAGTTTCTTCATGTGATGTATTTTGGAAATTCAAACCGATCATTATTTAGTCCACAAGGGTAGATCATTCTTGTTCCACGTGCCACGCCTTTTCTGGATATCTCAGTTTCAGTTATTTCCCTTTAGTAACTCAACTCTGTAAGTTTTTGTTCACCTCTGCTGGGACCAGGGATTGAACTGACTACTCTTTGGATCAATTCACTTTTGGATTACTTCAACCAGTGGATAAAAACATTGGTTGAAGTAATCCAGTGACGTCACAACAGCAGAGGCGAATAAAAATTTGGAGAGTTGAGTTACTAAAGGGAGATAAATGGAACTGAGACATCCGGAAGAGGCATGGCACGTGGAACTAGAACAATCTACCCCGATGGACAAAATGAAGTTCGAAATTCCAACGTATATCACCTGGAGAAGGCCGGAGCGTACAACGGCCGAAACGTCGGGAATATGACAATAAAGATGAGGACAATAGTCTGAACAATTTAAATATAGTTAATGATTTAGTTAATATTCAAATGTTTGACTCATGTAACAAGATTGTGTCTACTGTTGGTTAAAATAGTTGTTGAAAATAAATTTCCTAGTGTCTTCTGAGTGTTCTCGGCTTTCGCAAGCCATTATCAAACGGTGTGGCTATATGGATACATTGTATATCTTTGGGCATTTTTAAATGTGGCGTCTTTAACTGCCCGTGGGTGTCAGGTCGGGGTTTTTTTTCACGTATCGCATTTTTTTTTTTTTATTTGTGAAATTGGGTTCTTCCTAAATTGAATGATTTTTTTTTATTTGCGACTATTTTTGTTTTTTTATGGTTAAGGCTTGTAATATTTGTATTTGTTTTTTTTGTTTTTTTAGCGTATGTGGTGCAGCATTTTTGTATTATTGATAAGGATTTGTCAAATTCCTTGTTATATTACGTGGTGATACGTGATTCCAATCCATTCAAGTAATTTCAGATGGGAAAAGCTGGGCCCCTTTTCCTGCACAGGAAGTTTAAGTCACTGGGGAACCTGTTTTTGTTTTTGTTTTGTTTTTTGTTTTTTAACTTATGGCATAATTCTTGGTTATCCTACTCGAGATGTTAACTCAATTTATAACAACGAAGGGCAGGAAGTGGTGAGAAATGCGTCCAGAACAAAAAAGCATTAAGATAAAAGATAAAAAGATTTTTAAGGAAGTCAAGCTAGACGAAAGCAAAGACAGACATGAGCGATGTACAAACACCAAGGCGAAAACGCCATTGATCTTTATGTCAGATTAGACTTTAGATTCCTCATGAAATGATTATAAAACGATAAGACTTTAGAGAAGGGCCTAATTCCAGATTACTTCTCTTATAATCTAATATATAATCTGCTATCAGTCAAAAATAGATTTACGAATTTATATAACCTTGATCTGCAGTTATGTTTCATATTCGTCATAAAAGACAATGTTCTTTGTTAAAAAACAAACAAACCGGAAATGATGTCATATTATTGTTATTCGTAAATCGAGTCAATGAATTTATGTTTTGTAAAAAAATAATAAAAATATAAGTTTCAGTTAATTGGGTAAGTGATTTTATTTGGCGACATATCAACACCGCTATGGGTTATTTAATGCCGAAATCTAAATATATTGAAAACAATTTTATAGCTTCAACTTCAGATAAAATGTATTGTTGTTTGGTTGATTTTATTTAACAGCATATCAACACCTCTATGGGTTATTTAATGCTGAAATCTAAGTATTTTAAACACAATTTTATAGCTTCAACTATATGTAAATGTATTGTTGGGTGGTTGATTTTGTTTGGCGGCATATCAACACCTCTATGGGTTATTTAATGCTGAAATCTAAATATTTTTAAACACAATTTTATGGCTTCAATAACAGTTAAAATCTATTGCTGGCCATTTTATTATAAAAATATGCTGTTGTTTTTTTCATATAAAAATGCGTTGCTTGCATTTTACTGTAAAAATCTATTTTTATACTTTCATGCTTTTTGGTTTTAGTTTTGGGGTTTATTATTTACCCATAGCTGGGACCCTAACAGGTGCTACCACCCCGGGTCAGGGTGGACCTGGGAACATCAACAATGAAGAGGTGATTCCACGCTCGTCAAAACCTCCAATCTCCTAACCTGAGGCCTTGCTGCCGGATGTAGTTTATTGTCATACCCAGGACTAGGAAGTATCAGTGGTAGTTTACTCCCAACCCCATCTAAATCTTAACTCCAATGTTGACTGAATCTAACTCCAAAATTCGTCTAAATCTTAACTCCAAATTCGTAGCAGGTAAACATTAACCCAACATTGTTTAAATTTTAAACGCAACATAATCTAAATTTTAAAGCCAACCCCATATAAATCTTAACCCAAACTCTGTTTAAATCTTAATTCAAAACTCAAACCCACAAGCATGTTTAAATGTTAGCTAATCCTAACCCTTCCTCTGAATATTACTCATAAACTTATCTAAATTTTCAAACAAACTACGTCTAAATATTCACCCCAAATTCAACAAAATTTACATCAACTTCATCTAAATCTAACCCACGACATTTCTAAATATAATCAAACAACCTCGTCTAAATTCATTTAATTTTAAAACCCTACTTCGCCTAAATGTAATACGAACTTTCAAATCTGAAAAAAAATCGCACAAGTTACCTCCCTTGCATAGAGTTCAAAAATATTTTGAATTTATGATGTTAACGCATAACATATCCATAGATATGTGACCGCGAAAGATTGTTTCAGATGAAATTGAAAATAATTGTGAAAATGTAAATTATTTGAAAGAAAGTTTTGGAATTTTTCTTAATCAATTTTCTACACCCATCAAGAAATTAATTTGTGGGCTTGAAAGGGTTAAAACTAAAATAAATAGACATAATACATCTAAATTACTCACGCAAAAATGATTGAATATATATATATATATATATATATATATATATATATATATATATATATATATATATATATAAAAGAAAGAACAGTAAGATATATAATCCGGTGTTCTTATAGATATTTTTTATTTTACAAAATAGTGCTCAATGTAAATTTACAGAGTGTGTTGAAACAAAATGGCTATTTTTGTAGTGATTTTATAACATACTTATGTTATAATTTTTTATAAAAAATAATTATATATATATATATATATATATATATATATATATATATATATATATATATATATATATGTGTGTGTGTGTGTGTGTGTGTGTGTGTGTGTGTGTATTTACAGCAATACTTCTTTCACGCACATTTCATTGAATAGGACAGACAAGGTGCTTTGATTTAGTTTTTTTTATACAATTTCTCATGGGATCTAATAACTTTTTTTCTTTTCAGATGATGAATTATATAAAAACTGTCCGAATGTTGTTTTTATCCGAGCGCTTTCGGCTATACATTTAGCCATTTTAACTATTAAATAAGAAATAGTTTGTTATATGTATGTTTTATAAAATGTTTTCATTTTTCAAAACACAGTCAAGATATTGGGTCTATGTTCAAAGTTAATATTATTAAGTGTTTTTTTTTGCTTTTATTAATAAAGCTTTCATTATTTTTAGCCTTTTTTTGCATGTAGATGATGCTATTATATTTGTGTTGTCAACAAGTATATAATAATGTCCGGTAGGTCTCCATGAATATTTAAATGAGATCTAATTGAGCTATGGTCAGAAAGTTGTCGAGTTAGTCTGCGTGTCAAACATGTTGTAGTGTGGCCTATATAATTATTTACGAATTTTAATTGATCCGGAATACAATTCCTTAATGTGCATTTAAATTCGTAAATAATATTTGCCCTATTTAATTTTGTTCTAGGAGGTGAAATATTATTTTTAACTATAAGGTTAGAGGTTTTAAATTTTTTGTAATAAATAATTAATCTAATTTTTTTACTATTGTCAACTGGTGTTATAAAACGTACATACAACAAACTATTTCTTATTTAGCAGTTAAAATATTTCATCCTTGAAAATGGCTAAATGTATAGCCGAAAGCGCTCGGATAAAAAGAACATTCGGCCAGTTTTTATAGAATTTACCATCCGAAAAGAAAAAAATTATTTGATCGCATGAGAAAGTGTATAAAAACTAAATAAAAGCACATTGTCTGTCGCATTCAATGAAATGTGCGTATATATATATATATATATATATATATATATATATATATATGTGTGTGTGTGTGTGTGTGTGTGTGTGTGTGTGTGTGTGTATGTGTGTGTGTGTGTGTGTGTGGAAAGTGCATTCACTTTTAATTGTGTATGTATGTATGTGTAGGTTTCTCCCCCCACCTTTTTTTTTCATAAAGGGCCGTGGAGATATTCCCTGTCTCGTCACTTTTTTTGTGTGTATATATATCTAAATATGTCTGGGTGCTTATGTATTATAATCTGATTGTGTTTGTGTTGTTTTACGTGTGAGTTTAGGACACCATTCACACACTTGAGATTAAAATGTATACATATATATTGTCAGAAGACCAGATGACGTAGCGTCTATTCTAACGTAATTTCAATGAAGAAATAAATTGAATAACATATGTATTTCCCCTTTTCTCCTCGGTAATTTTATAATTTTAATCTTAATAGTGATTAAATTTGTATTTTAAAATAGGCAGTTTTTAATTTTAATGTCAAATTTTATCATATAATTTAATAATTATTGGTTAGAATAAATTCTTTTTTAATATTACCCGTATTTTAAAGATCTGAATAGCTATTATAACATGTCTTCGTTGTCAAGCTTTTTGAATTTTCCTATACTTGTATTTTGATTCGTCATTCTAGCTTTTGTAACAACGTTTTCCCCTTGCGAAGGATCGTTAATTAATTTGAAACTTTTAAAACCATTTATTTTACATTCAACATTATCACTTGATAAGACACCGGGGGTGTTGAGACAAAATGGCTATTTTTGTAGTGATTTTATAACATATTTATGTTAAAAAATTTTTTAAATAAATAATTATATATATATATATATATGTAAGCAAATATATGGATATAGATCCGACAGTATGAAGAAAAATATATACGGAAAAAACAAACAAAAATTCTTATATACAATTATGCTGTTTTAATGTTAATATGTCAACGTCGGACGTTTCGGTCTAATAAACCATCTTCAGGACATATATAGGAATACGTTTTCACAGCGTCGCCCACGTGACGACAACGTGACCATGTTTTAAATGGAGCGCTGATCTTATAAAACTTTCAGTTATTCTGTTTGGATAAGTCTTGTTCTTATGTACATCGTCTTTGTCATGTTGTATTGATAATGTTATAATTTATGAATATGTCCTAAACCGAACCGCGCTACTAAGAAGGTAGACATTGGAATTTGTTAACGAACTTAATTGAATCTTACTTCTTTTGTGTTACAAATTTATTTGCAGTTTGTAATTAAATACTGTTTTATTAATATTGAAGTCTTGAGTTGTATTTTATCATTAACGGCCACCCATACAGGTCACAAAACATTCAAATACGAAAACTATAGAAATAACATCATATTATCAAAACACATATGGTGAGTCAAACTGAAAGTGAAATGGAAATAATAAAAACCAAAAATAAGGAAGCAAAGCAGATGAAGAAATTGCAATCTATTTATGGAGGGGAAACTGGAAATCCTAGACTCCAAGAATGTGAATGAAATAATAAACAAAAGGAATCGTATTATTTGGAACTGGCGCATTCCATTTGAAAAACGCGAAAAAGATCGATTAAATTGGGCAGCATCCAAGGCAAGCAAACGCCATTTTGTGAAAATCGGCCTGAAATGCGTGAAACAATCTGGGAATGTGGAAATAATCCAATAAAGTTATTGTTAGGTGAATTAAACAGCTATTTTAATAGTATTTGAAATGAAGCGCTCTTGTATACATAAGATAAGGAATGTACAAATCACACACACACACACACACACACACATATATATATATATATATATATATATATATATATAAGGTGCATTTAGCAACAAAAATTCTTTGAAAAAGGTTTTGTTAAACAATACCGACAAGTTTTTCAAACATTTTACTAAGTTATTTTATATAATTCCTCAACTTCCTCTAAACATATCGTCATTTAATGAGTTTTAAGCCCCTAAACCAAGGATCAACCTCTGTGTGTGCGTGTCTCTCTCTCTCTCTTTCTTTCTCTCTCCCTCTCTCTCCCTCTCTCTGTCTGTCTTTCTCTTTCTCTGTCTTGTCTTTTATTCAATTGTTCAACTTCCTCTAAACATATCGTCATTTAATGAGTTGTAGGCCATCTAAATCGAGGATCAACCTCTGTGTGTGTGTGTGTGCTTGCGTGCGTGCTTGCGTGTGTGTGTGTGTCTCTCTCTCTCTCTCTGTCTCTCTCTACCTCTCTCTTTTGTTTAACTTACTGTAAGCATATCATCACAATCATTTCTAGGCCCTAAAACCGAGGATCAACCTCTCTCTCTCTCTCTCTCTCTCTCTCTCTGTTTCTCTCTCTGTCTGTCTCTCTCTGTCTGTCTCTCTCTGTCTGTATGTCTGTCTCTCTCTCTCTCTCTCTCTGTATTTCTCTCCGTTTCTTTCTCTGTTAGTCTGTGTGTGTGTGTCTATATCTCTTTGTCTCTTTTTCTCTCTATCAGTCTCTCTCTCTGTCTGTCTGTCTCTCTCTCTCTATCATTCTCTCTCTATCATTCTCTCTCTCTCCCTCCATATATTTCTTTACAATATTATATATTAATAATAATATGCCTTAATATAACTTTTGAGTTAATTTATTATTATATAATAATACATAATCATGTTTTATAAGCTCAATTTCATATATTGGTTTATATATTATTTTTATTATATTTTTTATATTTATTCTCAAACAGTTGGATGATAATTTTAAGTATTTAGTTATTTTTTATTTTTTTATATGGTGTATATGTTAATATGTATTATTGATATGTAGTACTGAAGTGTTTTGTATTAATATATATTGTATTATGAGGTTTGATGAAGTGTTATTTGAATATTTATCTTAGTGTAAATTTTAAGGGGTTTATATATATATTTATATTTTTGGGGGTTTTATTTTTGTTTTTGTATTAAATATTTTAATTTCAGTTAAGTCTTTATTGTAATATTTTATATTTATATAAAAAATTTGTTACTAATATTTAATTAATTAATTAATATATTTATATATTATTTATTTTTTCGCATAGTATTATCAAATGATTCTAAAGGCATCTTTTAATTCCTTTGTTCTTGGGGCGCTTTTCATTCATTTTTTCAAATTTTAAGTTTTTTTATTATACTATATATTAAATTTCAAATATAATTTTTTTCCTTGTGGATGGGTATTAATTGATATAAGTTTAATTTGAAATATGTTAATTTGGTTGTATTCATCTTATGATATTTATATCCCCCCCCGGCCATTTATATTAAAAAAATTTTTAATATTTTCCTTAATATTCTTTTCTGACATATTTGTTAATTTAATAATCTTTAATTCTGAATTATCTCCCTTTCATATTTTGGAGTTTATCTCTTATGTTATATAATATTTGTTTTTTGCATTAATTTCTGAAGGTTTATTTGTTCTGTCTACTGTTTGATTTCTATTGGCTATATTAAATGGCTCATCTCTTTCTCTCCTTTCCTTCTCTTTCTCTTTTCCTTTCCCCTCTGACAACCACACATATCAAGACTTATACCACTTCCTGTTTCTTTTGCCACCTTCCCTTTCTTTCTATTCTTCGCCTATTTTACCTGTTTTTTTTTTCCTTTCTTTCCTCCCCTTTAAAAAAAAATTATCATCTATTGACTGTTTGAAAAAATCTTGTAAATTTCAAGGTGAAAATAATCATTTACATAATGGCATTTAAATTTTGAGTGTATGATATATATATATATATATATATATATATATATATATATATATATATATATATATATAATATTTCCAACGAATCAATACAGATACTTATTGAGTTGTTTGGACATAATTCTAGAAATCATGTATGGAGGAAAGATGGCGATGTCTTCAAACAAAAGAACACAATTCCAACTGTGAAATTTAGTGGTGGCAGCATCATGGTTTGCGGATGTCTTTCTGCAAAAGGTACTGGCAATGTATCAGTAATAGATGGTAGAATGAATGCTGCAGCACATCAAAATATTTTGGAAGCAAATTTAATGATTTCGGTTGAAAATCTTGAACTTCCTCCTGATTGGATCTTCCATTAAGATAATGATCCTAAACACACTGCAAAGAAGAAATGGCTTGCTGAAAATAATGCAAATATCCTGAAATGGCCAAGTCAGTTCCTAGGTTTAAACTCAATCGAGAATCTGTGGCGTTATTTGAAAATTTAAATCCGAGAGTTCCAGCAGACCTCCTGGGTCTGAAGACCATATGCAAAGAAGAATGGAACAAAATTTCAACTAAAATTAGCAAATCATTAATTGAGAACTACAAGAAGAGGTTGGTTGCTGTAGAAGTGAATAATGGCTATTCTACAAAGTATTAAATGAAGATTATGTATTCCTTTTTGTATTGTACGAATAATTTTTTTATCCATTAAAATTGATAAATGCGATTTATTTCAATTAACAGATCGCTACAGCTAATGTTTAAAAAATTATACAGTATTATTATTGTTTAGATAATAAGCATTATCACATAGCACAAATAGCTTTATTGTGGGAAAAGGAATTTTCAACAATATACGCATTTTTACGTATTTATGATTATTTTTTTTAACTTTTATCAAGAATAACATTCTTGTACATGTATTTACGGATAATATAATTATTAATTACTAATTTTTTAATAACTATTTATGTTCCGTTGTTGACATTAATAGCTATCTGCTGATGTGTTAAAATTTTGGAATAATGTAATAATAAAAATTTAAATTTCTTCTCTCTAATAGATATCACGATCTGTAGATCAAATGTTTTCTGTTTTCTATGCATATTTAGTTATTGTGCATCTGTGTAGAGTTAATTATATGAAAAGTAGGTTTATTCATTAGTTGGAAATACAATAAATTAAAAATTTGTATGTGTACAAATATTTGTCCCTCCTCACACACAGACTGTATATAAGTCTTGTTGAAGATCAATGAATTTCACTCGAGTTCATTCTATTCAAATATGTGCTGATACCCTTGGGAAATGTATGAATTCATCTCCTCTCAGCCCAGCTATGGGTAAATAGCAGAACAGACTGCGGCCTATAACCTTGGTTGTCTAACAGTCTAGGAGAAGAACCTGCGGAGGGTCATTTGGGGATCTTGTGTCAGACTGTGCACTAGTTCTTTGTATTCAGCTCGTCCAAAAAGAGGGTGATTGGTTCTGCAGGAGCCTTCACAACTAGAATCAAATGACAAATATGGATAGTCTGGCTGTTGCTTCTAAGTACTGAGCGGCTTGCCGAAAACGACCGGAGAGTCAATTACATATATATATATATATATATATATATGTGTGTGTGTGTGTGTGTGTGTGTGTGTGTGTGTGTGTGTGTCTGTATGTGTGTGTGTGTATGTTTATGTGTATGTGTGTGTATGCGTGTATCTGCATGTATCTGTGTATGTGCATGTATGTGTATGTATGTATGTGTGTGTATTAAGACAGTTTCATGATTTTTATCATTTACCAAATGTTATATGATTAATTGTCTGCTTTTTGTAATTTTCTATTTGTCAATAAAAATGTCCCCCCCATACCACCATATTTATACACGCACATCCTGCGTACACACACACACACACACACACACACACACACATATATATATATATATATATATATATATATATATATATATATATATATATATATATATATATATATATATATATATATATATATATAGAGAGAGAGAGAGAGAGAGAGAGATTGGGTATATTTGAGTAGCAATCTTTCATTTCTGCGTCAGTTGATGTAGCAAGCCGTGAAGACGCGATACCTGCAACGCCAATATGACACTAACTGAAGCGTGAAGACGCGACACCTGAAAACAAGCGATGAAACACAATACATGCCTCTAGACACGGACATAGCAACGCGCATGAAATTCTTAGATAATCACTTCTCTCTTCTATGTACCGTGTCCCTTCTGGACGTAGGCGATCATGAAAATTTCCTATCCTTTGTAGCTCTTAATAAATTTCTTTTTTTTGCTATCTCTCCTAAACCTTGTTCCGACATCCATTTCCTCAAGCTCATTTTTCTTCTATGTGCTGAATCCCTTTAGCATAGTGATGCTCATGACTCTTCACGATTTCCTATCGTTTGTAGCTCTTAATAAATTTTTCCCTTTTTGATATCTCTCCTCAACCTTTTCCGCCATCCATTTACTCAAGCTCACTAATTAGGTTATGCGTTGTTTTCCTCTGTCCCTCTTGCCTTCGAGCTGTCCTGTGAGTATCATACTTTCCAAGCCTTCTTTCCTCACTATGTGCCCTAGAAATTCCTGATGTTAAGTATAAGTTTACTTTTTGTTTCCATTTACTGTAAAGCTTAGTCGTTGTTCGGTCCATTATATTCTCAGCATCCTCCTGTAGAACCACAGTTCTCCTCTTCCTATTTTGCGCTTACGGTGTTTCCGCTTATTTTCCTCTTCTTTGGGTTTTTTTCTAAGTACCCCAAATTTACTTTATGATTACTCAGTTCTAAAGTCTTGATATATTTAATTTTATGATTATCAAATATTTCCTTATTGCTGAAGTTGATAGTCTAACTTGGACTGATTTATGTAAATTATCTTGAATTTTGTGGCTAGTGGCTTAACTATTTACTGATGTATCTATGCTTCTATAGATCTTTGGTATATGGTTTGTAATAACCATTATTCAAGTCTAAGGTCACATCGAGAAAGTTGATCCCTTTAACATTGGTGGTAGTGGTAATATTTAATTCGTGATCATTAAAATTTTTTATCAGTTCCTTTCTCAATCGGTCTATATTGCATGGGCTTGTTTTACAGAGGGGAATTACACCGTCATCTCTATAGAATCCGGTGTCCTTAATGTCGAAAGTAAATCTACGTCTCCACAATAATGAGATTCCAACTAATTCACATACCATTGCTGAGTCAAATGCTCCCATAGTAACATTAAATTTTGGGTTACTTCTTTTGGCCCACAGATAACCATTATGGAATAGTATAGGTTTGTCTTCCTGATTTATGATATTTATTTCGCGATCGCTAATATGGCAGTAAGTTTTTGCTAGATTTACAGCAGCCATTAGCAGATACTCGGTGATGGACAGGTAAAAATCACAAATATCGAATTAGATGAATGTATATTCAGTATTCCTTTTTATAATTGTAAACCATTTTATAGCTTCTGTTGTCTTATGCCACTGGTTAATTCCTAGAGCATTTTTGCCGTATTTGCATGATCTTTCAATGAAGTTTTTGCTGATTATTCCGATATTATTTTTAGTTTGAGCAATCAGTATTGATGGTTGTTTAGGAAATTTGCCTTATGGTCTTTCACTGTGATAAATGCTTGTTGTTTCTGGAATTTGTCGGTCCTATCATCAAATTTTTAGATCAGTTGCTATTTTCTTCGCTTCGCTGTTGATGTTATTTTCCTAATTGTTGGGTGCCTTTATATAAAACTTATTAACTTCCTTGTTAATAGCTTTATGGTACATATCCGCATCGATTTTGTAATAGTTAACCAACTTATATGTTTTGGTAATTCTTTTGTCCGATTTTATTTTCATAGAAACCTATTTTAGCATTTTTTTTTTTTTTTGCTGTAGGTCGTTGGTAGTTTTAACTAATTTAATTTTGTCTGTTACCCAGGATAGATCTTTCTCGAAGTCCAATAATATATCGTCGCATGGCGGGATTTTTAGGGACTTAAATCCATAAAGCTTAGCATCTTTTAAGTTATTATAGTAGTTCTTGTGATTAAAGAAGAAGAGTTTACATTTTATTCATTTTATGAGGCTCTCGATGTTATGTAAAAGTTTCAGCTTCTAAGATCTTTTGTCAGGAACCATTTTTTAATGAATTAGACCCAATTAATTGGCTTTTAATTCAGATAACGGTTACGACATAAAGTACTAATACTAAAGTACTAATACATTACTACACCTATAACAATGCAAAACTAAAAGGAGCAAGATATAAATACAATTATAATATATCGAACATATAATGCTAGTGTTAATAAAATCAAGCTCGATGTGATATAACAGAGATATTAAGTGTTTATATATATATATATATATATATATATATATATATATATAAAATCGTACATGTAGTGCTAGTGTTAATAAAACCATGCACGTTGTGATACAACAGAGATATTATATATATATATATATATATATATATATATATATATATATATATATATATATATATATATATAGTGGTAATAAAACCAATCGGACACAAGTGGATTCTGGATTTTAGAGAATATGAGAAAAACTCGTATTAAGGAGAGAGGACAATGAAAGGACAAATATTAAGAGGAAGAAATGACAATTGACATTTCTTTTAACATTTTTTTCATTCAAACGAAATAAAGCCACTAAGACGCAAGGTGTTACTGAATGTTAGAGAATCTTAGAAAAACTCGTATTAAGGAGAGAGGACAATGAACGAACAAGTATTAAGACCAAAGAAAATAACAATTGACATTTCATTTAACATTTTTTAAAATCAAAGGCAATAAAGCCACTAAGATGCAAGTTGTTACTGAATGTTAGAGAATATGAGAAAAAATACTATTAAGGAGAGTGGACAATGAAATAATGAGAAGACAGAAGATAACTATTGACATTACATTTAACATTTTTGAAGATCAAAGTTGGCTGGGGAAAAATAAGCCGGAAAAGAGTTCCACAAGCGAGAAGTACGATAGGGGAAACTGTTAACATAGAACTTACGGTAGCGTCTAACCATTTCACATGTAAAATGATGAGACCTTGCCGCCAATCTAGTACTTCGCTTAAATTCATTATGTCTAGACACCATAGATGAATCCGAACAATTACCATGAAAGTATTTGTAGAAAAGGAACAGGGAAGCTACATCAGGTCGATGGAAAACCGACTGAAGGTGAGATGACAGGTCAGGACCAATAATATTGCAGATTCTTCTTTGGATTTTATCAAGAATCTCTAAATATATAGCAGGAGTACGAGACCAGATGTGGCAGTAATATTCAAAGCAAGGACGACTGGTAGATTGTGGCGGGAAAATTCTTTAGTACGACAAAGTGAACCCACTTTCTTAGCTACTGACTTAGCAACTGATTTCAATATAATATTTCTATTTCATGTCAACTGAAAATGTTAGTCCAAGAAGGTGCAATGGGTCACTCTCCTGGTCCCGTCATCCATTCCCTATCACCTTTTGCTTTTGTAAGATTTGATTAGAGGTGAAAGAAAATCAGAGTAGAAGAAAGTATCGATGTCGTGAATTTGTTTAAGGTGGCCCTTAACTTGACCGGAAGTGACCCACACACGCTTGATTTCATGACCTTCCTCTGCGTCATCATATGGAATGAGACATGCAGAAGTCAGTTTTAATTTCGAGTGGAACCTTCCATAACATATCATTATAATTCAGGATATATAATTATTATATGCTTTGATATTCGGCTCAGCATTCTCATCTTATATAGATGTTATACTCACGGCGTTTCGGCTGTTGTAACCTCTGGCCTTCTTCAGGTGTCTGTCCTGTTATATTACCTCCCAACCTTCTTCAGGTGTCGGTCGTCGTACTGAGTAACCGCTTTGAAATTTTCAAATGAATCAATTATCCAATCTGCGGGCGTAGATTGGTTATCATTTCGTTTTTAACATTTAATATATATATATATATATAATAAAAATATATAATATATATATATATATGTGTGTGTGTGTGTATGTGTGTGTGTGTTTAGGCAGCATATCTTCATTCAAATATGTTTCAGTGAATAATATAGACATATTGTGTCTATTTTATAGTAATCCTTTTCATTTAAGATGCAATTCATCAAAGAAGGCGCCATAGTTTTTTTTTTACCCAAGTACTTTCGACCTTTTCTAAGATCATCTTGAAGGGTAAATTACGAAGACAAACTAATTATAATTGCGATAAAATCTGCATTCTGTTGCGATGGTGATTTTTAAAAACACGGATAAACGCGCCCTGATATAGTTATTTTAGAAGTTTTAAATTTATCCGTTGTAGCCATGGAATTTTAAAGAAAACAAGCGTTTCAAAATAAGGGAGCTGGCTGGAAATATGTAGCGATGTAAAATGGTATTAAATGTGATATGCACTTTAATATGTTGTTGCTATATTCGTAATTAATTTTGTTGAGTGTTGGTTGGTTGATTTTGATATAGAGAGCCTCGAGAATTTTGTTTATTATTTTTGTGGTGGATTATATTGGTGTTGTCAACAAGTATTTTCCTGTATTCTGAAGGTGGACGGGAATGTTGATGTTGTGTAATAGAACTTGTATCCGACAAATAAAGTGTAAGACGTCTTGATAATGTTGTGGTTGTCAAGCCAACATATATACTTACTTTTTTGTCAGAGATACAATCTCCCAAAGGACAATGAAACTGATATAGAATGCTGGCCTTTTGCAAAATACTTGTTGACGGAGAAGAGTTACTGCGCATAATTTAGTTGGTTGTAGGAAATTTAGTATATAATTAGTTTTTTTTTTTACTGGGATCAGTGGGGGATATATTAGTAGTTATTAGATTTTTAGGAATTTTTCATTTCGTTTATAGTTAGAATGCATTTGATTACGCTATAGTAAGCTGATATGTTTAGGTTATTTGAGGAAATATTATGTTCTTTTTTTTGATTTATGTTAATATATATATAATAGCTCATCTAATTTGTTTATCAGCCATGTAATTAGGAAAGTCATTATTAATCATTAATTAATTTGACACAACCAACGTAATTACATATATATATATATATATATATATATATATATATATATATATATATATATATATATATATATATATATATATATATATATATATATATATATATATATGTATATACATATAATTATTATTTATTTATAACATAAGCATGTTATAAAAATCACTAAAAAATAGCCATTTTGTTTCAACACTCCTGGATGCCTATTTTTGTAGTGATTTTATAACATGTTTATGTTATAAATTTTCTAAATAAATACTTATATTTGCTCTACTTTGTATTGAGCACTCTTTTAAGAATAGTAATTGTTGGTTATTGGAATTCATTCCGTATACACCAATTATATACTTGGATATATATATATATATATATATATATATATATATATATATATATATATATATATATATATATATACCGCAGTACCTTGTCAGTTATTTTATTTTTAATGAAACATGTATACATGGGAAATTGCTGCCCAAATACACAATTTTATATATATATTGTTTATACACAACTTTGAACATAATACTCAATATCTTTTTCAAAAAATATATATATATATATATATATATATATATATATATATATATATATATAAATGAAATGGATTATGACCGATAATTATTTAATATATTTTCTGTTTATACGTTATTTTTAATAGATTTTTGTAACCTAGGGAAAGTTACTGAATAGAATAACCAAACGAAGGTTGGTAATGAACGATAATACTTAGGACAAGAACAACACATATAAGATTCGCCAGCGGCGCGTAGAGGAAGTAGTCAACTGCTAGAATTGAATCAAGTGAATTCCACAACTGCAGACCAAAATCCAGTATTTACCACTGTATTTATGCGAATGGGGAGATACCCTTTATCATCCGCAGGTACGATATAACCCCCCACCCCCCACCGACCTTTTGGATTTACTCTGTACAGAGTCAATAGTTTTTTCTTTGGGGGTTGACTTCGATCCTTTCCGTATCCCGTCCTTTTATTTTAACTCCGTCTCTTTTGAACTTCTATCTCCGATGATTCCTGATAAGATGGGTACATTGAAAGTATCAAAAAGAACCTCCATAGATTCAACCCCGTCTAGAATAGTGTTCTCTTCAGTTGAATACCTGCACCATCCTGCCAATTTTCGGGCGACAGTTACGACTTCCCAATATGTTTTATTTGACTTGTACATGCGGTAAAAGAAAAACCTTTTGACCAGTTTTATAAAAAAAATCCAGGCTTTTGTACCGCATGATCATGTTTTTTCTTATTGGTTATAAGTTTGTCAAAAACTGGTCCACCAGACATTCAATATCTATCTATGTTACGCCAGTATACGTAACTTCTCATCAAGCTTTTCATTTTGCATATACCAGGATGTCCTGCATGAAATTCTTTCCGGATTCTCTTTTGTAATGCCAAACGTACCACTGCTCTTTCGCTGTACATGAGAACGTTATCACACATTGAGTATACTCCCGAATCTGATTTAGTACTGTGTGTGTTTTTTCTTCATTTCAATAATAAATTTGTCCTCCAACGCTTGACTTTCTATATCTTCCAACGTCACACTTAGTTTCCGCACAGTATTGCATACTACTTTTTTTATCACTACCTCCGATTGTAGAGAAGCAATAACCGTGTTTTCATTATTCCTTGGAATTAATCTGGACAACTCGTCCGCATGACTTAATTTACACGATGGTAAGAATTCCATTTTAAAGTCGTAATTTAGTAAAATGGTTCCTCATCGTAACCTATTAGCCGTGTGAGTCTGTAATCCTTTTTTGGACCCATAAATAGCTATTAACGGTTTGTGATCAATTTGTAGAGTAAGACTTCTTCCGTGAATGAATTTATGAAATTTTTTCAGAGCAAAGACAATCCCTAAACTGTCCTTTTCAATCACAAATTAATTTATCTCAGGTGGAAGAAGAGTCCTTGATGTGTGTGCAATCGGTTTAATCGAGCCGTCTTCTAGTTTATGCATAATGCAGGCTCCTATACCGTATGCACTAGCATCACTTGCTAGGATTATTTCTTTTTTTGGATTGGAGTATGTCAAGAGCAAGCTTAACGTTAGTATTTTTTTTAATTTTCTCAAAAGCTTCCTGGCATTCTGCCATCCAAGACCATTTAGCGTCTTTCTTCAAAAGCTCATTCAACGGAGCTTGCAAGCAATGCATATTTGGTACAAATACATTATAGTAACTTGCTAACCCTAAGAAACTTTATAGGGTACTGACATTTACAGGAGCAGGCACCTCCTTTATAGGCACTGGCACCTGATGGATCTGGTCTCCTGCCCTTCTTGTCAATTATCTGTCCTAAATATTTAATTTTGTCAATAAAGAATTCACACTTTTCGTCCTTCAGTTTGAATCCATAGTCCTGAATTCTTCTGAAAACTTCGAAAATATTTTTCTTGTGTTCTTCAGGGATTTCACTTTTCAACAAAATATCGTCAAGATAGGCAACTGCAAAGTCCAGTCCACTCAGCATTGTGTCCATTACTTGTTGAAAAAGCACTGGAGTGACCTTTATGCCGAAAAGCAAACGATTAAATTTGTACATTCCACGATGTGTATTTATGGTCAGTAATCTTGAACATTCGTCGTCTACTGGAATCTGAAGATACGCGTCACTTAAGTCGATTTTGGAAAATATCCGACCCCCACTAAGCTGCCCAAGAACTTCTTTCGGCCCCGGAAGTGGATAATGATAAGTTTTGAGGGCATCGTTTAAGCCCATGGAAAAATCGACGCAGAGACGTATCTCTTTCGACTTTTTCTTTATATAAACGGTTGGTGAAATTCCAATCGCTATATTTCACCTTCGATAAAACACCCATATTTTCGAGCCTATCAAGGTCGACCGCCCTCAATTTGTTTTAGCAAATGAAATAGTATATTTCTTTTCTTTTTGAAAACTGGTTGTATGTTTTCTTTTAGATTGAATTTAGCTTTCATTTTCTTGCATCTGCCTAACCCAACAGAAAATACGTCTGGGAATTTAATTTTTAATTCTTTTGGATTTTCTGCTTCGTTAGTAAAACGTTTTTGGCAAAACGAATTGATCGAACTGTTCTATAAATTGAATTGTTCCATCCAATCTGTTCCAAACATGTTATTCATGTTTTTCATGACCAAAAGACTTAACTTTAAGGTTTTATCTTTTAACCTTACATTCGTCATAAATTCTCCTTCGAATTTTATTTTCTATCCTGTAACACTACGAGCGATTTTTTAGGGTAACCATTAATGTTTGTTTACCCAATTTTCTCTATGTATAAACATTTATTATAATCGATTCAGAGCCACTGCCGAGTTGCAGTCTGATGTTTTAGTTCAGGATTTTTACCTGCACAAATTTTCTTATAGGAGATTTATCCACATTAGTAATTTTAATGTAATTACTCACTCGTTTCTTAAATTTCGTCTTACAGTGGGTTTTTATGTACTTTTTTTTCACACCGGAAACATTGTTTCTTTTTGTAAGAACCCTCCTTATAACAATGTAATTCTCCACACACGTAACAAGGGTTAGGAGTGATGTTTTTTTTTATTCTTCTTCACTTTACGTTTCTGCTGAATTTTTTTAATGTACGACACGCCGCTTATTTCAATATCTTTGGCATCTTGACGAATATTTTATAAATTTCTGACAATCTTCTGCTAGGTTTTGCAACGTTAAATTGGGTTCATTTTCCAATTTATTTAAAATCCTTCTTCGGATTTCAACGTCTTTTATTGATACCAACCCTTGCACAAATATCAAGCATTTAAAATGGTCAGGGCTTAATTCCTCTAATTTGAACTTTTCACAATTTTCGTTCACAAAGCTCGCGAACGTTGTGAAATCATCATCATCGTTTTTCACTAAATTCATACATTTCCATCTTTGATGGAACAAAGACGTTTTCTGATTAAAAACTTTCGAAAGCAAAGTAACCGTTTGTTTAAATGTTAGGTTACTAGTCTTCTTTGGTAATATATAGTTTCCGAACTTAGTGTGTTCGACAGCACCTAGTTTCCTTAGCAAAAGTCTGACCTTTTTATCGTCAGACTAGTTTGTAGTCTTATACAAATCTTTGTGTTTACGGAAATACGACGAAAAAGTTAACACTTTTTCTGGTAGATATTGAAATTCCCCTATAGCATTTAAGATAGCGTCTTTAGACTATCCATTTTTATTATTCGTGAACATTTTCAATTGTTCTACCAAAATTTTCACGAGTTTTTCGAATTTTTGTTCCTACCGTTTTTTTTTGTTTTTTTTTTTTGCTGTTCGTCTTCAGTTTGACCATTTCAAGTTGTATCGTTTTAAGGTCTTCTATTTTGATTTTTTCAAAATGAAGCCTTCGTAAATTTAATCATGCTATTTTGCTGATATCTTTTTTCGCTAAAGTTGTTTCCTTGATTTGCGGGTAATTCTTAACACCAAAATGTCGTACTAGTGACGTTTTCTGATTTGGGTAATTCCTCGTCACTAAAATGTATTTTGGCCAAACCTTGACGCCAAAATGTTGTAATTTTGGTTAATCCTCTCGCTAAAATGTTTTAACCTAAGGAAGGTTACTGAATAGAATAAACAAACGAAGGTTGATAATGAACGATAATACTTAGGACAAAAACAACACATATAAGATTCGCCAGCGGCGCTTAGAAGTTAGTCAAGTGAATTCCATAATGAATCTTCAGCTGCAGGATATCTACCAACCGCCCCACGTGGTCAGATCTGGCACAAGGCTGAATTTAATGTGGGATATCGAGCCCGTAGGCTCGGCCAAAAATTCCCAGTAGACCCCGTATAAAATGTCTATCCCCACCAGGGGATGGTGATCGACCCGGTATCTATCGATGAAACCAAACTCATTGATCAGATCAACCAAGCTCTACGATCACCCCTTCTTCCTTTAGCTCCCCTCCCCCTGTCTAACTTGGGATCCAATATGGCATTCCAGTCTTCCATTAAGACTTTGAATCCACCAGGAACGGCCCCAACCATCGAAAAAACGAAACCCGCTCCACCTGGCCGTTGGGCGCATAAACCACTTTTCACGGCAATATCGGCCACGTTCAACCGGCCCTCGGTATCGACATGAACAAGGTCTACTTTCGCATCCAGGGTACGGCTAACCAGCAAAGAAACTCCTCTGGTATATCGGTCCCCATATGCTGAATACACAACAAAGTCCTTAGACAGCACACACGCATCGACGCTGCAAACAAAATGGATCTCTTCGATCGCGGCGACATCCACTCTGAACGACTATAGGTCACGGAACAAGGGTCAGCCTTACCCTGATCTCTCAAGACCTTCGCATTCAGACTGGCTAACTTGATTGACATCTTTTAATTCAGTAAAAGAGAAAAACAACAATTAACCTATTCACATACAGGCCAGAAATCTCCGGTGGAAAGCACCCCGACGGATTGTCCAAGGAAAATCTCCAACTGTAGACCAACATACAGTATTTACTACTGTATTTATTTGAATGGAGACATACCCATTATCGTCCGCAGGTATGCTACAACATAGATACAAATTATTTAAGTAAATGCTCCGTTTTTTTAAATAAACAGTATTAATTTCGTAGAAAATATGCGTTCTCCAACAGGAATTGAACCTGCGTCCTATACGGAACCGTCATTTGATCTAACGTGCTATACCACTTAGCTATAGCGAACGCATAATTCCGCCCGGTAAATATAATCAATACATTTACTTAAATAAATTGTATAAATTAAAAATAACGTATAAACAGAAATCAATAACTTTGATCCCAATAAACAACACCTGACTCGAAATATGGAACAATACCATCCAAAATGAAACAGATAGACAGCGGCCATTTTTTTTAATCAAACATGTCTGGATGAATACTTGCTGCCTAACTATACAGTACATATATATATATATATATATATATATATATATATATATATATATATCAGAGAATTTAATATACATAATAACTTGCAAAGTGTGCCACGAACATTATATTGGACAAACCGGTCAGACACTCCGGAAAAGGATGACAATTCGTCACCAACAAATTAGGAATCCCCACACAAGAGAAATACCCCTTAGCCAACATATAGAGGAATGCGAAGGACGAAATCTCCCAAATTCTAATATCTTCCCGTTCGGCCAATACGACAATAAAACCACTGAATAAAAGCGTATTAATAAAGATTTTTTATCAACCAGTTTAAACCAATACACCATTCATTGCATAAACCAGAAGCACGTCCCTCAAAAGAGATTCTACCATATTTTCCTTAGCATACGCCACATATAAAACCAGTTACGCCCCTTGAGTTTTTTATTTGTTCAAAACACATACGTCAACACGTAGAAATCTAAACAGTTACAAAGTTTTTGAAAAGCTAAAAGCGAAACCAGTTAAAGAAAAAAATAAAACATTTTTTTCTGAAAATTAACTTGTAAGGAACACAATATTAATTTTAATATGTCTCTGTAAAAATACATGTACAGTGTAACCCGGATATAAGAGAGTTGTCGGGACCGGAGAAGAAGTCTCTTATATCCGGGTTTCTCTTATATCCGACTTTGGTCTATTTTATATACATTAACACAGGCTCTAATTTGGGACCAGAGAAAATCTCTCTTATATCCGGGTTTCTCTTATATCCGGGTCTCTTATATCCGGGTTATACTGTATTATAAATATTACATATAAATAGATATAAGTATTAGGTGATATTTTTCTTAATCTTATTCTCTCTCTCTCTCTCTCTCTCTCTCTCTCTCTTGATATAGGCCAGTAAATGTTGTTTAATACTGTTTATTATAAAGAGAGCATTTACTTAAATATTTGTATCTAAGGGTCGGGGGAACTAGACGACTACAGGCCCATAACTCTGCTGAACACAGAGTTAAAGATTATGGCCAAGATCCTGCAGGAGCGCTTGCAGTCAGTTGCCGAGTCTCTGTTGGGTCCCGAGCAGACCTGTGCTGTGAGGGGTCGAACAATTCAGAGCAACCTGCACTTGATCCGCACGATCATAGAGGGCGTAAAGACGACGAGAAAGCCGCGCTGATCAATTTGGATCAGTCCAAGGCATTTGATAGGGTCGACCATCGCTACCTCGCTGCTGTCCTGCAGGCCGCCGGATTCGAACCCGACTTCTGCCGCTGGATTAGCCTCCTGTATCGCTCCCCCAGCGCTGTGGTACAGGTGAACGGAAGCTGTCGGGCGCTTTCGCGCTGTCTAGGTCGGTCCGTCAGGGTTGCCCGCTGTCGCCCCTACTTTACGCTTTGGCGTTGGAGCCTCTCCTTCGCCGGCTGAGGGACGGGGCGTGCAGGCCGGCCCTACGCGGAATCGTCGTTCCCGGCGGGGCTCGAGCCCGGGTTTCCGCGTACGCCGATGACGTAACTGCTATCGTGTCGTCCCGCAGAGGCATCAGAGCGGTGCAGAAGGCGCTTGATCGGTACGAAAAGGTGACAGGGGCCAAGATTAACCGCGACAAGTCGTCCGGCTTGCGGCTAGGCGCCTGGAAGGGGGTCGATCTTCCGGGGCCCTTCGGTTGGACGGACGGTCCTGTCCGCATTCTCGGAGTGTGGTTTGGACCCGACCTCCAGCTGGAGAAGAATTGGTCTGAAGTACGAGCAAAGGTCGTAGCCGCCGGTAAGATTTGGGCTCGACGGTGGTTGTCCGTGAAGGGCAGGGCGGAGGTGTGTGCTACATACATCTTCCTCTTGTCCTTTATCGATTGTCCGTACTTCCTCTCTGTGACGACCGCAGGAAGCCGCTGGAGAGCTCGCTGACCTCCATTCTGTGGAGGGGACGCGGGACCAGGGTCGACAGAGAAGTCTGTGCACAACGTCCGTGTCATGGGGGGCTGGGAATGCCACACCTGCTGGGTCATAAACATGCCTCGAGGTTGGCTTTCCTGCGCCGCGCGTTGACAAGTGATTCGGTCATGACGGGGGATTGTTAGGGCCGCCTTCCCTAGCCTCACTATCAGTCCCCCATCTCGCGGGCCGAGCGCCATCGTAGGCCCCGGAGGAATCGGATTTCGTTCGCGAGTGTCGGTTGGCCCTGGTGACCGTCCTCGGTCCAGCGACCTTTCTCGGCCTAGGAAGGTCTTCTATCGTTCGCTAGTGGAGAGGGTCGCGAAGGATCCCCTACGCAAGGAACTCGACATGTCGGAGGGCGAGCTTCGCTCTCACTGGTCTTGGGCGCCAGCGGCGGATTACCTCAGTAACCCTGAGTTTTCGCTTACCTGGCGACTGGCTCGGAATCGGCTGCCTCTCAACGACCTGGCCTTCATATGGGGCTTGGCGGATTTGCCAGACTGCGATCGGTGTGGCCTTGGTCTGAAGGAAACGGGTTCGCACGCCTTCTTCCATTGCCCCCCAGGTCCGCCCCTATGGGACCATGTCGGCGAGCTGACGGCTCGTCTCGCTCCCGAAAAGCTCGTGCCCATGGATCGCGCATACGCGTGTGACAATGTGTCGCCCCGTATTCCGGGGTGAAACGGATGGTGTTTCTCACGCTGCTAGCCATGGCCCGAATGGTGATATGGACGACGCGACAGGAGGAAGTCTTGCGAGGTACGCGTCTTTCTCATCAGGATCTGAATCGATTCTTTGAGCATCAGCTCAAGATGAAGATCAGAACTGATAGAAAACGCTTGCATTCGACAGTCTTCAGCGAAAGGTGGGTGACTGAGGCGAGCTTGGTTCGTGTGAACAGGGCTAGCCTTGATTTTCTGTTTTAGGTCAAGCCTACGCTGCATCAGGGTGGCTTCCTGTGGTGCCCTCCCTTGGTTAGGGTTAGACAAGCTTTGGTGTACCTAGTTAATGCGAGTAAGTGTTGCTCCCGGACCACATCTTTTTAGTTATGATCCAGCCTGAGATTCCCAATCTCCCCAGTTTGTTTTTTGGCCCCAATTTTCTATCTCGACTGGGTCAGCCTTACAATTTTCCCATGCCCTTATGATTTTTTATCACCTTTCCCCACTCCCTTAGCGAGAGAGAGCTGCTTGATTTTGTCTCATGGGCAGAATACAGTGGCCTCCTATATTTTGAGGGTTGGACGGGCCCTACTAACATCAGTTAAAGTTTAATTTTAATTATGTTAATATTTCAGTTCGTTATTGGGTTCATCTCACCCCACCCCTTTCATTTTTCATCTTAGAATTTTTCTGTACATATTTGTTAGGGTCATTAAATTATGAAGACACGGGGCGCGTTTTTTGTAGGTCTCCCTAGAGTGGATGCGGTATTATGGTGCATGGAGGATCGATTGGTGACGGACGAGTTCTTATGGTGAATGAGTAAATTGTAATGTATGAACGGGTCGCGACTGAAATTAGCTAGGTATAAGATAGTTAGTGAAGACCAGCCTTTTACCCCCCCCCTTTTCGGCCTTGTGCCACAATTTTGTATTTTATACGAAATAAATATCTATCTACAAAAAGAATACCCGCTCGGCCCGGTGGCTAGGATCAAAGTGTAGTATCTGTGCTTTGTGAGCTGCCGAGCCGGGTGTCTGTCGAACTCTCTGCTTGCAGAGAGGAACCCGGACGAAGCTCCGCCGAAGGGTGGGGTTTCGTTCGGGGAGGTTGACGGAACTAGCCCGCTTGGACGGGTTTAGATGGGTTTTATTTTTGGCTGGGCCTACGGGCTCAGACATACCCACATTAAAAAGGCCTTGTGCCACATTCAATTCCTGTGGGTGAATTGATAAATACCATCTATAAAAAGAATACCCGCTCGGCCCGGTGGCTAGGATCAAAGTGTAGTATCTGTGCTTTGTGAGCTGCCGAGCCGGGTGTCTGTCGAACTCTCTGCTTGCAGAGAGGAACCCGGACGAGGCTCCGCCGAAGGGTGGGGTTTCGTTCGGGAGGTTGACGGAACTAGCCCGCTTGGTCGGGTTTAGATGGGTTTTATTTTTGGCTGGGCCTACGGGCTCGGACATACCCACATTAAAAAGGCCTTGTGCCACATTCAATTCCTGTGGGTGAATTGATAAATACCATCTATAAAAAGAATACCCGCTCGGCCCGGTGGCTAGGATCAAAGTGTAGTATCTGTGCTTTGTGAGCTGCCGAGCCGGGTGTCTGTCGAACTCTCTGCTTGCAGAGAGGAACCCGGACGAGGCTCCGCCGAAGGGTGGGGTTTCGTTCGGGGAGGTTGACGGAACTAGCCCGCTTGGTCGGGTTTAGATGGGTTTTATTTTTGGCTGGGCCTACGGGCTCGGACATACCCACATTAAAAAGGCCTTGTGCCACATTCAATTCCTGTGGGTGAATTGATAAATACCATCTATAAAAAGAATACCCGCTCGGCCCGGTGGCTAGGATCAAAGTGTAGTATCTGTGCTTTGTGAGCTGCCGAGCCGGGTCTGTCGAACTCTCTGTCGAACTCTCTGCGAAGGGTTGCAGAGAGGAACCTGATGGGTTTACGAGGCTCCGCCGAAGGGTGGGGTTTCGTTCTAAAAAAGGAGGTTGGCTAAATCAAAGCCCTGTGCTTTGTGAGCTGCCTTGGTCGGGTTTAGATGGGTTTTCGTTTTTGGCTGGGCCTACGGGTTTAGGACATACCCATACATTAAAAGGCCTTGTGCCACATTCAATTCCTGTGGGTGAATTGATAAATACCATCTATAAAAAGAATACCCGCTCGGCCCGGTGGCTAGGATCAAAGTGTAGTATCTGTGCTTTGTGAGCTGCCGAGCCGGGTGTCTGTCGAACTCTCTGCTTGCAGAGGGAACCCGGACGAAGCTCCGCCGAAGGGTGGGGTTTCGTTCGGGGAGGTTGATTGAACTAGCCCGCTTGGACGGGTTTTTGTTGGGTTTTATTTTTGGCTGGGCCTACGGGCTCGACATACCCGGGCCTTGTGCCATTCAATTCCTGTGGGTGAATTGATAAATACCATCTATAAAAAAATACCCCCGGCATCGGCGGTGGCTGGGATCAAAGTGTAGTATCTGTGCTTTGTGAGCTGCCGAGCCGGGTTCTAAACGAACTCTCTGCTTGCAGAACGAACCCGCCGCCGAAGGGTGGGGTTTCGTTCAATAACGGAACTAGCCCGCTTGGACGGGTTTAGATGGGTTTTATTTTTGGGCCTGGGCTCGGACATACCCACATTAAAAGGCCTTGTGCCACATTCAATTCCTGTGGGTGAAATTGATAAATACCATCTATAAAAAGAATAAAAAGTGTAGTATCTGTGCTTTGTGAGCTGCCGAGCCGGGTGTCTGTCAAACTCAAGAGGAACCATTTTTATCCGCCGAAGGGTGGGGTTTCGTTCGGGGATAGTTGTGGGTCGGGTTTAGATGGGTTTTTATTTTGGCTGGGCCTACCATCCCACATATAAAATTCCTGTGGGTGAATTGAAAATACCATCTATAAAAAAATACCCGCTCGGCCCGGTGGCTAGGATCAAAGTGTAGTATCTGTGCTTTGTGAGCTGCCGAGCCGGGTGTCTGTCGAACTCTCTGCTTGCAGAGGAAACCCGGACGAGGCTCCGCCGAAGGGTGGGGTTTCGTTCAGGGGAGGTTGACGGAACTAGCCCGCTTGGTCGGGTTTAGATGGGTTTTATTTTTGGCTGGGCCTACGGGCTCGGACATACCCACATTAAAAAATGCCTTGTGCCACATTCAATTCCTGTGGGTGAATTGATAAATACCATCTATAAAAAGAATACCCGCTCGGCCCGGTGGCTGGGATCAAAGTGTAGTATCTGTGCTTTGTGAGCTGCCGAGCCTGGTGTCTGTCGAACTCTCTGCTTGCAGAGGGGAACCCGACGAGCTCCGCCGAAGGGTGGGGTTTCGTTCGGGGACGTTGACGGAACTAGCCCGCTTGGACGGGTTTAGATGGGTTTTATTTTTGGCTGGGCCTACGGGCTCGGACATACCCACATTAAAAAATGCCTTGTGCCACATTCAATTCCTGTGGGTGAATTGATAAATACCATCTATAAAAGAATACCCGCTCGGCCCGGTGTCTTGGCTAGGATCAAAGTGTAGTATCTGTGCTTTGTGGCCGGATGTCTATCGAACTCTGCTTCTATAAGGAACCTGCTGCCGAAGCCGGTGTTTCTGTCGAACTCTCTGCTTGCAGAGAGGAACCCCCTGACGAGGACTCCGCCGAAAAAAGGTGGGGTTTCCCGTTCGGACGTTGACGGAACCAGCCCGCTTGGTCGTTCAGGTTTAGATGGGTTTTATTTTTTATTTTGGCTGGGCCTACGGGCTCGGACATACCCACATTAAAAAGGCCTTGTGCCACATTCAATTCCTGTGGGTGAATTGATAAATACCATCTATAAAAAGAATACCCGCTCATAAAATGGCTGGATCAAAGTGTAGTATCTGTGCTTTGTGAGCTGCCGAGCCTGGTGTCTGTCGAACTCTCTTGCTTAGGGAACCCAGACGAAGCTCCGCCGAAGGGTGGGGTTTTCGTTCATTTCAATTGACGGAACTAGCCCGCTTGGACGGGTTTAGATGGGTTTTATTTTGGCTGGGCCTACAGGCTCGGACATACCCACATTAAAAAATAGTTGTGCCACATTCAATTCCTGTGGGTGAATTGATAAATACCATCTATAAAAAAAGAATACCCGCTCGGCCCGGTGGCTAGGATCAAAGTGTAGTATCTGTTTTCACAGCTGCCGAGCCGGGTGTCTGTCGAATTTCTGAGAGCTGCCGAGCCGCCGGTGTTTCGTTCGAGGTTGACGGAACTCCACCGCTTGCAGGTTTAGATGGAACCCTGGGCCTACGAGGACATCCGCCGAAGGGTGGGGTTTCTATAAAAAGTTCCCGCTCGGAGGATTGATCTGGAACTAGCCCGAGCCGGTGTCTAAACAAAAATGGTTGTCCGGGTTTTCGTTCGGGGAGGTTGACGGAACTAAATGGGTTTTATTTTTTATTTTGGCTGGGCCTACGGGCTCGGACATACCCACATTAAAAAGGCCTTGTGCCACATTCAATTCCTGTGGGTGAATTGATAAATACCATCTATAAAAAGAATACCCGCTCGGCCCGGTGGCTAGGATCAAAGTGTAGTATCTGTGCTTTGTGAGCTGCCGAGCCGGGATGTCTGTCGAACTCTCTGCTTGCAGAGAGGAACCCGGACGAGGCTCCGCCGAAGGGGTGGGGTTTCGTTCGGGGAGGTTGACGGAACTAGCCCGCTTGGTCGGGTTTAGATGGGTTTATTTTTTGGCTGGGCCTACGGGCTCGGACATACCCACATTAAAAAGGCCTTGTGCCACATTCAATTCCTGTGGGTGAATTGATAAATACCATCTATAAAAAGAATACCCGCTCGGCCCGGTGGCTGGGATCAAAGTGTAGTATCTGTGCTTTGTGAGCTGCCGAGCCTGGTGTCTGTCGAACTCTCTGCTTGCAGAGAGGAACCCATGACGAAGCTCCGCCGAAGGGTAGGGTTTCGTTCGGGGAGGTTGACGGAACTAGCCCGCTTGGACGGGTTTAGATGGGTTTTATTTTTGGCTGGGCCTACGGGCTCGGACATACCCACATTAAAAAGGCCTTGTGCCACATTCAATTCCTGTGGGTGAATTGATAAATACCATCTATAAAAAGAATACCCGCTCGGCCCGGTGGCTAGGATCAAAGTGTAGTATCTGTGCTTTGTGAGCTGCCGGCCGGGTGTCTGTCGAACTCTCTGCTTGCAGAGGGGGACCCCGGACGAAGCTCCGCCGAAGGGTGGGGTTTCGTTCAGGGAGGTTGAAAAGGCCACGTGCCACATTTCGTGGGTGAATTGATAAATACTAGCCCGCTTGGACGGGTTTAGATGGGTTTTATTTTTGGCTGGGCCTACAGGCTCGGACATACCCACATTAAAAAGGACATACCCCACATTAAAAAGGCTTGTGCCACATTCAATTCCTGTGGGTGAATTGATAAATACCATCTATAAAAAGAATACCCGCTCGGCCCGGTGGCTAGGATCAAAGTGTAGTATCTGCGCTTTGTGAGCTGCCGAGCCGGGTGTCTGTCGAACTCTCTGCTTGCAGAGAGGAACCCGGACGAGGCTCCGCCGAAGGGTAGGGTTTCGTTGGGGGAGGTTGACGGAACTAGCCCGCTTGGACGGGTTTAGATGGGTTTTATTTTTGGCTGGGACTACGGGCTTGGACATACCCACATTAAAAAGGCCTTGTGCCACATTCAATTCCTGTGGGTGAATTGATAAATACCATCTATAAAAAGAATGTATAAACATAAAAAATGTCTTTAAATAATTGTCAGACTTTCTCTATTTCATAATATATATATATATATATATATATATATATAATTTAAAAGATATCTTTATACATTCTTTTTTATAGATACAAATATTTAAATAAATGCTCTGTTTCTAATAAACAGTAATAAACAACATTTACCAACCTGAATGTCCAAGAAATTTTAATAGGACAAATATTTTCTATGAAAATTTCTCGGACATTCAGGTCTGTAAATGTTGTTTATCATTGTTTATTATAAACAGAGCATTTATTTAAATATTTGTATCTATAAAAAGAATGTATAAACATAAAATGTCTTAAAATAATTGTCCGACTTTGTCCATTTTCATATATATATCTATATCTATCTATCTATCTATATATATATATATATATATATATATATATATATATATATAAATAAATGAGAGAAAAGAACGGATGGATGAAAAATCCACAGTTCCTAGCATTTACTTTTAACGGAAAATATTAAAAACAACTAGAACTTATAAATCCTTACATTATCCATGTTTCCTATTTTACAAGAAAAATTGCATATTATAAAGTTTCCTAACAACAAAGATCTGTTAAACCAAAGATATGAATTAATGGTGCTATGCCGGCACTGTCTACATTTTACCTTAAAATACAGTTAAAAAATTTTCATGAATAATTCTGTATTACAATTGTATAGCCATGATTTTATTGGTATATAATGGTCCACCCAACATTTAGTTGATTTATTTATTTATTAATCTTGTCAAGTTTTACTGTCTATTCAGTATAATTAGCAACGTATATAGACGTTTCCACATTTTTAACTTTACCTATTGGCCGCTTTAAGAAGCTTCCTGGGTTTATTAATTTTTTTTTTAATTAAAAACAATCTGTTTCTGATGACTTAATGCCTACTTCAACAAAATGGCAAATCATACTTGGCTACATCCTTAATACATTTGTCGATGACATGTTCCCTAGCATTATTGGATGACATTTCTAAACATCAGTTTTCATAACTTGTAAAAATTAACCAGTCCACCTCCACCCTCTGAGCTTATTTTTATATTTTAGCATAAATCTTATGTTTAATTGGTTAATCTAGACATACACATAAGTATAGTTTTAATTCTGAATATATGCCCTCCCCGTATTTAACTTATGAAAAGAGATAACAATTTTCCCTAATAAATCATTTTTATCACAAGTTATCTACATTTGCCTGAGGAAGTACAATCTTAGTACCGAAACATGAAAGTTTTGGTGGAGCGATGTAAAATGTTTTTATTGTAATTTATTATAATAAAAATATTATAATATATATATATATATATATATATATATATATATAAAAAAAATTGAAAAAAAAACAAACAAAATCCTTAAATGCAATTTTGTTTGTTTTTTTCAAAATTTTCTTCATTCTGTCGGATCTATATCCATTTACATTTGCTTACATATATATATATATATATATATATATATATATATATATATATATATATAATTATAAAAATATTATAATATATTTATATATATATTATAAAATATTATAATATATATATACATATATTATAAAAATATTATAATATATATATATATATTATAAAATATTATAATATATATATATAATAATAAATATTATAATATATATATATTATAAAATATTATAATATATATATATATATTTATAAAATATTATAATATATATATTATAAAATATTATATATATTATACAAATATTATAATATATATATATTATAAAATATAATATATATATATTATACAAATATTATAACAAATACATATATTATAAAAAATATTATAATATATATATATATAGATATATTATAAAAATATTATATATATATGTATATATGTATATATATATATATATATATATATATATATATATATATATATTTTTCCTTTGATTAAAAGAGTAATGATAGCTTTGCGTAACAATGTGAATATTTCTTCATCAACAACATGGCTTGGAAAATTATTGTTGATAACTGTTTGTTTTATGTTGCTCCATTCTTTATAAAACAATATGTCAGAAGAAGAAAACATTTTTGCACGGTAGATTATATTTTTTATAAAACCTTTTCATATCTATGTGAACATTCGCTTTTATAATTGAGAAAACAGGGATTAAACATGCCGCTTCTTTGATATATTGAAGTGATAAAATCATCATTAGAGGCCATTTTGAATTCTTTGTTTTAAGAATACACACACACACACACACACACACACACACATATATATATATATATATATATATATATATATATATATATATATATATATATCTTCAAACGTTATTATATTGCTCGGCTACAGAAAGCGAAACAAATTAAGCAGGGCACTATTTTCTTTTTAAGCAAATCACACCTGCTCATTTGAATACTTTTCTCGAAAGTTCATCATAGCTGCGCAGTTTCGTATTCATAGCTGCGCAGTTTCGTATTCCTAGCTGCGCAGTTTTGTATACGAAACAAAAATTATGAAGGATTAAACTGTAAAAAAATTTGAGACAATATATCGGATTAAAAATAATAATCCATTAATTCTTTATAGATAGATTAATAAATCTGATGTGTTTGATAAGGTGAAAATGGGAACTGGTATACAAAACGACCTTCAGTCTGTTGTTAACTGGGGCAAAGGATGGCTTGTTAACTTTAACGCTTCCTAAACTAAACTGCTCTCTATGAATCATTGGGAGAGACCCCTCTCCACCTTCCATCAGCATGGCTGATGCTAACCTTCAGAAGAGTGAGTCACTGCGGCTGACATGAAGTGGAAAGATTATAATGCATCCATTGCTAGGTCAGCTGATAAGAAAGTTGTTTCACTGTGTCGTATCAGACAATATTTTTTCTCCAGAATCTATCTTAGGTATTTATAAGTCTACCATTCGCCCACGCTTAGAATATTGTGGCCATATATGGCAGCATTATGAGGCTCCTGTTATTTATCTGCAGCTTCTTGATAAAATCCAAATATGAATCAGCAATATTATTAGCCCTGTTCTGGCCACTCGGTTTCAGTCACTTTTCCACCACTGTAACGTTGCCTCTCTGTCTTTTCTACAAATACTTTCATGGTAATTGTTCGGATATGGTAAGTAGACTTTTTTAAATTTAAGCGCAGTGCTAGACTGGCGTCGTGATCTCATCAATTTACAATTGAGCTGACTAGATTTAGCCGTAAGTTCTATGTTAACAGCTTCTTCTCTCGCACTTCTCGCTTGTGGAACTCACTTCTGGTTTCATGCTTTCCAGCCAATTTTAATCTGCAAAAATTTCAATGCAATTTCAACCACTATCTACTGACCTCCTGATTACTCTTTCTCTTCGCGCTGATCATTAATGTTTCTGTTCCTAATTCCTCCACACCCAGTAACCCCTTGTGTGGCTTTGCTTCCAGGTGCAAGCTTTCCAGACAACTTTAATATGCAAAATTTAAATACAATGTCAATCATCATCTGCTCCCTTCCCGACTACTCTTCTATTGTTCTCGATCCTTAATTTCTGTTTTTAACTCGCCAACACCCCATATCCACCCCGTGTTCTAATGGCTTTACTGCCTTGCTGAGGTGATATATATATATATATATATATATATATATATATATTCTTGCATGTTTCATTAAATAATATAGACAAGTGTTGTCTATTTATTTTATGTAAATTCTTTTCATATCGTCTGATAAGCTTAATAACATTACCATTGAAAGACAAAAGAAAATCACAATCTTGATACATATTTTTTTAATCCTATCTAAGCTTTCGTGTTACATAAGCCATTATCAAAGATGACAATTACATTATAATATATTAAACAGTACACGGACAAAACAATAATGATAGTCTGTTTTTGTTTACATGAAAGATTTCCAAGCAACGACAAACTCGAGTCGCTGGAACCGAAAATCACACTGTAGCTCATGGCGTCAAACACATTATCATTATTAAAAAATATGTATCAATATTGTGATTTTCTTTTTCTTGTGTATATTATTTAATGAAACATTCATCAATTAAAAATGTTAAATATATATATATATATATATACACACACACACACACACACACGTACACACGTGTGAGTGTGCGTGCAAAAAATTCTTAAAAATTGGATTGAAGACTAAATGTTCTGTTTACTTAATTAAACAGTATTTTTATTACATTTCCCGGCCTGAATATTCGAGAAAACTTGACAGAAAACATGCGTACTCCGGCAGGATTCGAACCTGCATCCCCCATGGGGAACCGTCATTGTAACTGATGTATTTAACCGATTCGGTCAGGTAGGACTTCCGATTAAAAATCACTACGAATCACTCAATGAATGTTATGATCCTTGTTTTTAATAACTATAACCTTATAAGGTCTTTTTTAATCTGAAAGTATTTTCAACTGTACCTTCCAGTCATAGTCAGGCATGGAAATTATTTTGTTTTTAGTAAAATCCAGGTAGCATCAGAGACGAAAAAATTAAATGCAAATCGAAATATTTTTTTTTAAGTAATACATTTGTTTTTTTAGGAAATGGTTTAAACAAATAAATTACACACTTATATATATATATATATATATATTTGTATGCGTGCGTGTGTGTGTTCATTTCTATTTGTAGATATTGCTAGATCACATCTAAACGTACACTTACAAACATGCGCTTATTTAAAAAGACACATTAAATGCCAATTCGCAAAAAGAAAAAAAAATTCTCTAGAGAGACTCGCTACTCGATCTTAAAATACCAACAGGCGATAACTGCGATAACAGTAATAGAAAGAATATAAGACCGGTCAAAAAAAAAACGATCCTACCAGACCCCGGAGCACAAAGACAAGAGTCATAATAATTACAGCGAAACCGACATTAATGGTTATGATACAGTTAATGAAGATAAATGCATTTCTTACAATGTTCATACCAGATTTTTTTCTCCTCGTTACTGAATATGGAAGAAAGGAAACAACGCTTTGTCTATCGTTTGTTGCGGGATCTTCTTTCTCTTAGAAAGCGCGCGATGGATTTGCCAAGCGCATTTTCTTAGGGCCAGAAAAAGCATTGAAATCAAGAAGTGCGACGGGAAAGTTTTGAAATTGTTTTCTTTGAAATAGAATCCTAATTTTGCTCAGGGCTATTTACCACCCACGTTTCTAACTCACAGGCTAGATAAGGGTTTTCACTTTTTTTTTACTGAGTCTGAAATCAAACCAGAATATCAACCACAATAGTCTCTCGGCCATCTGACTTAAATGCAAATAAAAAAAAACAAATTATATATGCGCACACACACAAACCCAAACTCATATACGCATACATATATATATATATATATATATATGATTGATAAATCATATATCTATCATAAAAATGATAAATATTTATATATATACTGATTCCTCGTAGTGAGACAGTGTGTATGTATGGTGAGGTGATATACACATATATACACGCATGCTGACAAAAGCACATGAAAATGGAAATAGATCTAAGAATACACCGGAGTCATTAAAAGATAAGCATGCCGATAACTACTCCATCATTTCTTGAACCAATCTTAATTGTTTTATAAACTTTCACGCAGAACTTTTTCACTGATAGTTCAAGAAAGACATTTGGGTCTCTAACACAAAAAAAGAGAATGTCTCATATCGAGAATATTTAACATCGAAAAACATAAAGAAATAATTAATTAGTTTTAATAATATGTGGAAATTTCCACCCTTTGCCTGATGACCATCGCGAGACCGGAAACACGGGTAGTAAAATTATGGAAAATAAAACATATTTTTTTAAAATCCACATTACAACCAAAAACGTTTGCGATTTCCCTTTTCTTTTTAATATACACATTTTTCTCTCGTCGGAACTACTATAACCTCTTCCTTTTATATATATATATACATATATATAATGTAAATCTATTTAGATTTGATGGGTGAAAAAACTTGGATACCACAATTCTAAAATAAATTGGCATCCGAGGAAAAAATTAAAAAAAAAAATAATAAAATAAATACCAGAATCGTCCGGACAGGGTCAAAGGAATCGTGAGAAAGAGAGAGAGAGAGAAAGTGAGAGAGGGAGGGAGAGATAATTGCGAACGAAACGCGGTGGTCAAGAAAAGTTTTCCATTTGTCTCATGGATAGTTATACACCCAGGCACACATATACATATGTACGTATGTATGAGTCACGATCAAGGAACGGATAGCGACGCGGATTGACGAATAGGAGAACAGAGTTCGAATTCCAATCAAGTTCATTATATTCAAATATGCTCAAATGCCCTTGGGAGTGGTATGAGTTAATCTATTCTCCCCAGCTATGGGGTAAATAGTAGGGCATCATGCTATTCACCAATTCTCTGTATTCGTCTCTTTCAAAAATGTGTTCCATTCTACACAAGCTTTCAGCATATTGTAATCAAGTTGAAGTGGCCTCTCTCTTTCCCTCTCTCTCCCCCTCTCTCTCTCTTTCTCTCTCTCTCTCTCTCTCTATATATATATATATATATATATAGATAGATAGATAGATAGATAGATAGATAGATAGATAGATAGATATAGACTTATGTGTTTGCGTGTGTGTGTGTTTGCGTGTGCGTGTGTGTGTGTGTGTGTGTGTGTGATGACGCATATATACGCCACCG
Source organism: Acanthosepion pharaonis (assembly GCA_903632075.3). Lineage (NCBI taxonomy): Eukaryota > Metazoa > Mollusca > Cephalopoda > Sepiida > Sepiidae > Acanthosepion > Acanthosepion pharaonis. The sequence continues at coordinate 1,128,780 of CAHIKZ030003556.1, read as the reverse complement.
AAAAAATAAAATTCGGTCGAGCACTTTATAGGGAAAAGCGTGAATTTGTAAACAATGACTGCTACTGCTGATGCAAAACCTCTTCTATGAATAGAGCACTCTGAGTCACTGGCGTGTTTATTCTAAAAAATAAATACGTAAAAATTCACCTTCACCTCCGCCGAGAGCTGATAGCACATCGGAAAAATCTCCGACTGATGCCAAATCGGTTGAGTTTCGATCCTGGCTTGAAGCAATCGGATGTCTAGCCACACTGATGAGCTGTGATACAACCAAATAATATGTCTGTGGATGACACACACGCACACATATATATATATATAATCAAATTGCGATGGATAAATGGTCGTCTAAATTATGTAAAAATGAATATAATACTGACATCTCATTTTAACAGATATATTTCCTGAAATTACACAAAAATATCTTGAAATACTAAAGAATAAATTTATTCAATGAAATCGCCATAGGCTTCAACCACAGCCTCCAGACAACTTCGGAATCACCTGCAACCATTGTGGATGCTTTTAGTTGGTATTGGGTGGCATTTAAGCTAGTTCTTGATTGGCCCTTCATCACAATAGGTAGGGAGGAGTAGATGTCATAGACAACAATAAACTCAAGAACTCAAAATTGATCGTTGAATTCAAGTATTGAATTAATGTTTAAACTTACCTTTTAAAAGTTCAACGATAATTCTTCTGCTGCCATTTAAAGACAGTTTGATGTACGTAGGTCCTTACTTTCCGTACAAACAATTATTTTTTTTTATTTCATGGGTGACTTTCCCTGGATTTCGTAATTAATTTTGATTATTCCCAAAATTTATTTCCAAGTAATAAAAAAATTGTTATCATACAAAAGTTCTCATCGCAAAACATCACGTAAAAATTGCCGAAAACATTCGCAGTAATGAAAACTTTGGAATCTATATATGTCTATATTCTTGTGTCTTTACCGAACACATATACATGGCCTAGATATGCTTATATAACCAACATTATTTGATCAAATTGGTTAGGGTGGCGCTAAACGCCCCTATCCTGTATATATTCTGCATTTATTGACCGAATAGTTAATATCTATTAAAAATAAATATGTAAAAATTCATCTTCATCTCTGCCGGGAGCTGATAGCTAAGCGGAACGACCTACGACTTAGGCCAAGTCGGTTGAGTTTCGATCCTGGCTTGAGGCAGTCGGATGTCTAACGATTGTTTTCGGTGATATTTTGCGATGAGGAAGTTTGTACGCTCACCATTTTTATAACTTGGAAATAAATTTTGGGAATAATCCAAATTAATTGCGAAATCCAGGGAAAGTCACCCATTGACAGAATAGTTAATATCTATTTAAATTTATAAAAAATTTTTACTAAAATTATATTTCTCAGGAATTTAGATTACTCAAGTCTCTTTAAATATGATAGCTCTTTTGTAATATTAATGACAGTTTCCTTCCTAGCCTTTTGTTTTGGTTTTGCGAAATGCAACTTGATTATATCTTTATTTCAATTTCTAGTTTCATGTGCTGTCGATTTTTAATGTTGCTTCCGTTGGAAGTTTTCAAGTGATGCGTTTTTGCTATTTGGTAAACTTCTTTGTTTACGATTGTGTAGCGCCAGTTTATAGAGTCTTCACCAGATAGGATCGTCTTCTTTAAGAGTTAAATATCCTACTGTATGGATCAGTAACTTGGACATTAAACGAGACCTTTCACACATAGGCTCTCTATTTTTATGTTTCTTGGCTCAAAGTTTTTCATTAGTCCAAAAGTAATTTCACATAGGCTCGTGCATTTATTTCCATCTTTTCTCAGCTCACTGGCCAATCTCTATGCAGGTAAGGTTTTTATTATCCCAAAGAAAATTTCACATATGCTCGCGAGTTTATTTCCATCTTTTCTCAGCTCCCTGGCCAATCACTGTGAAGGCAAGGTTTTTATTTTCCTAAAGAAAATTTCACATAGTCTCACGAATTTATTTCCATCTTTACTCAGTTCACTGGCCAATCTCTGTGAAGGCAAGGTTTTTATTGCCCCAAAGAAAGTTTCACATAGGCTCGCGAATTTATTTCCATCTTTTCTCAGCTCCCTGGCCAATCTCTGTGAAGGTAAGGTTTTTATTGCCCTAAAGAAAATTTCACATAGGCTCGCGAATTTCATTCTGTCTTTTCTCAGCTGGCCCGAATATGAAGAAAGTGGGTAAAAGGAGTTATTATTATTTTGCACTCATTAGAATGTAACCTAATTAATTTAGTTCCAGGACTCGTTATATTTAGCATAGAAATAGAATACGCCCATATATCCAAACATGTATTAAATTCCCACTAAACAAACTTTTTACATATCACAAGTATTCGTAAAACTTATACTTAAAGAATGTAAAATCCAAACATTTGCAGATGATGTAAATTAGTATTACCCATTCTCTTCCAGCGTATTTATAATATAAATGAAATACGCTACAATCCTAAAGGAAACTGCTCTCTTTTGATTATCTGATATACCGATTTGCCTTCCATCAGAATGGCTGATGCTAACCTCCTGTAGAGTGACTAACTGTGCCTTCTTCTAGATTATATTACTTGCATTATTTACATTATTCGGACTGTTATCTTCCCTTTCATTGCCATATTCACGTTTTGGTCGTTGTATGCTCCGGCCTTCTTCAGGTGATTAGAATTAACTGAACCCTTCGTCCACCAGGGTAGATTGTTCTAATTCCATGTGCCATGCCTCTTCTAAATGTCTCAGGTATTTTTCTTTAACTCAACTCTCCAAGTTTTGGTTCACCACTGGTTAAAGACGTTGGTTAAATCCACTGACTAGATCCAGAGTTGTGAGTTCAATACCAGGCTACAGCAGTGGTGAACCAAAAATTTGGAAAGTTGAGTCAAAGGGAAATAAATTAGAAACATCTGGAAGAGGCATGGCACGTGGAACTAAGAACAATCTACCATTGTGTACAAAATAAAGGGTTCGGTTCGAAATTTCCAATCACCTGAAGAAGATCGGAATGTACAAAGGCCGAAACGTTGTGAATATGGCAACGAGGAGGAGGACAACAGTCCGAATAATGTAAATAATGAAAGTAACCATAATACCTCACCTCAGAGATATAGAGGCTGAAACGTTGTGAATATAACAATGAAGAGGTGGATAACAGTCCTAATAATGTAAATAATGCAAGTTGTCATAATACCTCATCTCAGAGATATAGAGGCTGAAACGTTGTGAATATAACAATGAAGAGGTGGATAACAGTCCGAATAATGTAAATAATGCAAGTAATCATAATACCTCATCTCAGAGATATAGAGGCTGAAACGTTGTGAAGTAATCATAATACCTCACCTCAGAGATATAGAGGCTGAAACGTTGTGAATATAACAATGAAGAGGTGGATAACAGTCCGAATAATGTAAATAATGCAAGTAATCATAATACCTCATCTCAGAGATATAGAGGCTGAAACGTTGTGAATATAACAATGAAGAGGTGGATAACAGTCCGAATAATGTAAATAATGCAAGAAATCATAATACTTCATCTCAGAGATATAGAGGCTGAAACTTTGTGAATATGGCAACGAGGATGAGGACAACAATCCGAATAATGTAAATAATGAAAGTAATCATAATACCTCACCTCAGAGATATAGAGGCTGAAACGTTGTGAATATAACAATGAGGAGGTGGATAACAGTCCGAATAATGTAAATAATGCAAGTAATCATAATACCTCATCTCAGAGATATAGAGGCTGAAACGTTGTGAATATGGCAACGAGGATGAGGACAACAGTCCGAATAATGTAAATAATGAAAGTAATCATAATACCTCACCTTAGAGATATAGAGGCTGAAACGTTGTGAATATAACAATGAAGAGGTGGATAACAGTCCGAATAATGTAAATAATGAAAGTAATCATAATACCTCACCTCAGAGATGAATATGGAACGTGGATAACAATCCGAATAATGTAAATAATGAAAGTAATCATAATACCTCACCTCAGAGATATAGAGGCTGAAACGTTGTGAATATGGCAACGAAGATGAGGACAACAATCCGAATAATGTAAATAATGAAAGTAATCATAATACCTCATCTCAGAGATATGGAGGCTGAAACGTTGTGAATATGGCAACGAGGATGAGGACAACAATCCGAATAATGTAAATAATGAAAGTAATCATAATACCTCACCTCAGAGATATAGAGGCTGAAACGTTGTGAATATAACAATGAAGAGGTGGATAACAGTCCGAATAATGTAAATAATGCCAGTAATTATAATACCTCATCTCATTGATATAGAGGCTGAAACTTTGTGAATATGGCAACGAGGATGAGGACAACAATCCGAATAATGTAAATAATGAAAGTAATCATAATACCTCACCTCAGAGATATTGAGGCTGAAACTTTGTGAATATGGCAACGAGGATGAGGACAACAATCCGAATAATGTAAATAATGAAAGTAATCATAATACCTCACCTCAGAGATATAGAGGCTGCAACTTTGTGAATATAACAATGAAGAGGTGGATAACAGTCAATAATGTAAATAATGCCAGTAATCATAATACTCCTCATATTGATATAGAGGCTGAAACTTTGTGAATATGGCAACGAGGATGAGGACAACAATCCGAATAATGTAAATAATGAATAATCATAATACCTCACCTCAGAATATAGAGGCTGAAACTTTGTGAATATGGCAACGAGGATAACAACAATCCGAATAATGTAAATAATGAAAGTAATCATAAACCTCACCTCAGAGATATAGAGGCTGAAACGTTGTGAATATAACAATGAAGAGGTGGATAACAGTCCGAATAATGTAAATAATGCCAGTAATCATAATACCTCATCTCATTGATATAGAGGCTGACAACAACGTGAGGACCAATCGAATAATGTAAATAATGAAAGTAATCATAATACCTCATCTCAGAGATATAGAGGCTGAAACGTTGTGAATATAACAATGAAGAGGTGGATAACAGTCCGAATAATGTAAATAATGCAAGTAATCATAATACCTCATCTCAGAGATATAGAGGCTGAAACGTTGTGAATATGGCAACGTGGATGAGGACAACAGTCCGAATAATGTAAATAATGAAAGTATTCATAATACCTCACCTCAGAGATATAGAGGCTGAAACGTTGTGAATATAACAATGAAGAGGTGGATAACAGTCCGAATAATGTAAATAATGCAAGTAATCATAATACCTCATCTCAGAGATATAGAAAAAGATTGTATTGAATCAATTTCTAAGTCGGCTGCTAGGATTTTTTTTTTTCAATGTCGTGTTAGAAGTTTTTATCTCTCAACAGAATCTCACACAGCGAGACATTAGGAATTCATATTACTAGCAATGTGGCTTTCATATCACCAATCGAGGCTGTGTAATGGTTAGCACACTTGTCTCGCTAGAACAATTACGACTGTGTCGTGGGTTCGATCCTCCGTGGGTGCCCGATACTTACGGCCTTTTGCCACATCTAAGCTACGCTTGGAAAATTACAATATTCATGAAACATATTCACTTTTAACATTCGCCATATTTATCATACAATTGAAATCATTTTTAAAAAAGTTAGACTTAAACATAAACAGTAACAAGCATAGGCTTTATAAACTGTTACACATAAACCCTAACGCCATAAGATACAGGCGTGATGTCGACAACAAACTAAACAAGGAAGTTAAAAATTGAAACATACTTCCGCGTTATTTCATTTCCAAAAGATTTTGATGATGCTAAATAAATATCGAAATATGTTCGTTTTAGGTTTTCATTGGTATTGCTTAGTAAATTGTGCTCACAGATAAAGGCCATTATTGAACTTGTGGTGAGGCTTCATTTTCCTGCCAAACTCCGTCTTTTATATCAGCAAATATTATATTTCAAATATACAGTGTAACCCGGATATAAGAGACCCGGATATAAGAGAAACCCGGATATAAGAGAGATTTCCTCTGGTCCCAAATTAGAGCCTGTGTTAATGTATATAAAATAGACCAAACCCGGATATAAGAGACTTCTTCTCTGATCCCGACAACTCTCATATCCGGGTTACACTGTATACTCTAACGTGAATTTGGTTGTCTGGTCCTATTGAGCACTTTTTGGCAATGTTTGAGCTCCTGTACCATAACACCCGTTTGTCTAGTTATGGAGCGCTTTTTACTAGACTGGCAAGCCTTTCCAGGTTGAATCTTTTTTTTTTTTTTTTTGCCATTTTAGATCTTGGCTGGATGATCTACCCTCCTCTCTGTGCGAGTTTGGTTTACTCGATGTTTACTCGTTTCCCCACCAGAACGAGATGTGATAACGAGTTTCCTGTTTAATTCAATAAAAATCTCTCTATTGACTCTCTCTTCTCTCTCACTTCTTCTTTCTTGTATCTCTCCTCTCTCTCTCTCTCCTCCCTCTTCTCTCTCTCCTCTCTCTCCTCCCTCTTCTCTCTTGTCTCTCCACCTCTCTCTCATGTCTTTCTCCCCTCTCTTTCCTATATCTCTCCTCTCGCTCACCCCTCTCTCTCCACTCTTTGTCTTCTCTTTCTCTCCTTCTCTCTTTTTCTCGTTTCTCTCTCTATTTTCTTGCTCTCTCTCCGCCTTCTCATTCTTTTATCGATCTCTCTCTTATTTCTTTATTCTCTTTTCTCTCGCCCTCTTATTTCTCTTTCCTCTCACTCTCTCCCCACTATTCTTCTCTCACCTCTCTCTTTTCTATATCTCTTCTCTCTGCTCTCTCTATTTCTTGTCTCCCCGTCTCTCTCTCTCTCTCTCTCTCTCTCTCTCTTGTATCTCTCCTCTCTCCCCTTTCTCACTTTTCGTTCTCCTCTCTATTCTCTCTACCCTCTCAGTCTCTCTTTTCTCTCACTCTTTCTCTTTCCTCTCTCTATTCTCTCGCTCTTCTTGCTCTCTCCGCCTTCTCACTCTTTTATCTCTCTCTCTCTCTCTCTCGTTCTCTTTTCTCTCGTTCTCTTATTTCTCTCCTCTATCTCCCCACTCTCTTCTTGCCGTCTCTCTTCTCTCTCTCTTCTCGCTCTCTCAATTTCTCTCTTATCAATTTCTTCCCTCTCTCTTTTCTCTCCGTCTCTCTTCTTTCCCTCCTCTTATCTCTTCTCGCTCTCTCTTCTCTCTCTTTCCTCTCCCTCTTCTATCTCCTCACTCTCTCTTCTCGCTCTCTCCTCTGTTTCCTCTCTCTCTCCCGTCTCATCTCTCTCTTTTCGCGCGCTCTCTCTTGTGCTCTCTCCCTCCTATCCCCTCACCCTCTCTCTTTCTCACTCTCCTTACTCTTTCTTCTCGTCCCTCTCGCCTCTTTCTCTCTTCTCTCTCTCCTCTCTCTCTTCCCACTCTTTCTTCTCGCCGCTCTCTCTCTTCTCGCCTCTCTCTCTCTTTCTCTCTCTCCTCTCTCTCTCTTTCTCTCTCTCATCTCTCTCTTTCTCTCTCTCCTCTCTCTCCTATCTCTTTTCGCGCGCGCTCACTTACTCTCTCTCTTCTATCCCCTATCTCTCTCTCTCTCTCTCTCTCTCTCTCACTCTCTTGCTCTTCCCACTCTTTCTTCCCGCCTCTCTCTTCTCATCTTTCTATTCGCGCGCTCTTTCTTCTTTCTTTTCTGTCTCTCTTCTCTTGTCCTTACTCTCTCTATCCTCCCACTCTTTCTTCTCACCCTCTCTCTTCTCGCCTCTCTCTCTTCTCTCTTTTCTCTCCCTCTTCTATCTCCTCACTCTCTCTTCTCGCTCTCAATCTCCTCTCTTTCCTCTCTCTCTCTCTCTCTCCCGTCTCATCTCTCTCTTTTCGCGCGCTCTCTCTTGCTATCTCTCTCTTCTATCTCCTTACTCTCTCTCTCTCTTCCCACTCTTTCTTCTTGCCCTTCTTTCTTCTCGCCTCTCTCTTCTCATCTCTCTCTTCGCGCTCTCTTCTCCCTCTCTTTTATGTCTTCTCTCTCTCTTCACACTCTTACTTCTCGCCTCTCTCTCTCTCTCTCGCTCTCTCTCTCTCTCTCTTCTCTCCCTCTCTCACTCTTCTCTTAGCATTTCATTAGACGCAAACATTTACACGAAACTTCAAATTCGGTCATTCAATATTTTTACCTTGAGCATATTCCACACTTTCTTTACCATATGTTCGTTTCAACGTACCTTAAGCGGGTGGGGGGGGCATCCGACAGACCATTTGTACGGATCTATCGAATGACATTTATCAAAGTGGGGGTCTTTGCCTTCCAGCTGTGCCACGAGGATCAGCGAAATGTCATGTTTATGTTTCAACTGAAACAAAAACAATCTTTCCCGCTCTATTCGTCGGGGTCTGGCCAGCGAATTCCGTTCATCTGTTTTTCTCTTATGGTTCCAAGCATTCTTACTTCTTCTTTTATCGGCCGTGTCTATTCATCACGTAGTCGATCATGGTTCTCTACAGCTTCCTATTTTCGTAATCTACCATTCGTCCATGCATTGAATACTGTTATCATATCGGATCTGTTGCTCCGGCTGTATAAACCAAGATTATCAACAAAATCCAAAGAAGGATCTGTAATGTATTCGATCCTGACCTGGCATCTCGATTTCAGTCACTTTCTCACCAACTTGCCGTGGTTTCCCTCTATCTTTTCTATAAATATTTTCATGGCAACTGCTCTAATGAGCTTTTTTCCCTGGTGCCCTGACAACATTAATTTAAGCTACTAGATTGGCAGTTAGGTCCCACCCGTTTACTGTTGAAATAGTTAAATGCAACGCCCGGTTCGCACGAAACATCTGTTTACTCGAATGCCCGGATCGAAGACTTTGTCTCTGTGCAGTTGAGATGTTGAGGGTCAAACATAATGCATGGCATTTTGGGAAGAGGAAGTAATGTTGACCCAAATGTTTGATGGTCTTCAGTCACTATGAAGAACGAAAATGATGTCTGTGTGATACTTTTTCATTCGAGATCCATCCAACTGATTTTGACCAAACTTGGCGCATACATTGTACAATGTAGGTTCTTAGCGTAAAAAATCGACAATTTTTTAAAAATCAATAATCGATAAAGCCGATCAAAAATCGATAAATTCAACTTTTTTCCTCCGATTTCATTCAAACTCGTTATGTAGGTTACTTACATGTTGACGAGCTCAATGATACGTCATTTTTATTTCTACGCCACTGCGTTTAGCGAAAAACCGCGAAGAACGAATAATTGATTTCAACACAAATTTTAAACTAAAAACTCCATCAATTTTCAAACAATCTAATATAAACTTCACTCAATTGTAACCAACAATAAGATGATTGTTTAACAGTCATTTAACTTGATAATTGAGTTCGCCCATATAGTGAAAACCCGAATAAATAGCAAAAAAAAAATGAGATTTTTACTGGTTTCTTTTTTATTTTTCGTTGATCTTTCAACCAATTTTCATCAAGTTTAACAATTGCTTTATAAATATATCCTCTTTCGCGTCCCTGGTAGCACACTGAAAAATTGAATTTCAGAAAACTGCAAAATAATTGTAGTCTGAAGTGGGTCTTCATGTTGCCTGTTTTACTCCTTCATGTCCTCGGCTAACTTCGATTGAATAAATACAGACGACTTCTGTTATATCAGTAACTGCATTAATTCAAAATGTTTTTTAATGAAAGTACTTTAAAGTAATTGAAGAAGATAGACTGTTACATCTAAACATGATGCTGTTTTTGCTCCATTCTAATTGAACACTTTTTCTGATCGATCAGCTGGGTATGGCTGCTAGTTTTAAATAAAATGCATTAGATTCTTTTTTTTTTTTTTTTTTGAATATATTTAGTGGCATGTGAACATGACAGATTTTTAATTTAAATTTCTGCGATGTGACTATGGCGTCATATTAATTCTGGAACTTTTTATATGCATTTTAGATACGCTATCACTAGAATTCCAACGTGGTCACTACTGGAAGCATCGCCAACTGATTCTGTTTCCAGAAGTATCCTGGGATAGGAAACGATTTTCAGTAAAACTCCTTTTCGTCAATTCAACAATATTGTCTGCCCGCTTCTTTCCTCGTTTCTTCCTCACGGACGTTCCATCAGACGATGACTGTAGACGCGTTCCTTTTGGGCCCCGTGTAACAGCTCAAAGTAGACCCCCAGTTCAGAGTATACCCAGGGTTTTTATATCTGACATCTGATAGTCTAGCTCAGTTTATAGCCCTCTATATAAAAGGAGCTAGGCTAGAATATACACCAAGTTAGAATATACGCCCTTCTTTCCTCTTGTAATAAGATATATTGCAGATGATTATGTTACTATGAATCATGCCTTGCCACACATCTTCAAATATTTCTTTTGGGCATTCTACAAAAACTTATCCCGATTCCTTGATTTTTATTTTTTGTCGAACTATCTTAAGAATGACTATTAATTTTGATGAATCGATAATTGATTACTACCGAATTTTATCCGTTCTTACAAGTTTGTAGACGGGGTCATCATATAACATTCTATTCACACTCATAGCAAAAGTGGGTGTAAACCGCACTAGTGAGGTATAGTTTAGACTTGTGTATTTTATTTCTGATGTATAGGGTAGGCTACTCCAATTATAACCCGAGGGTTATTCTGGACCTGGCTAAACTATATTTGGCTACATTCTGAAAAGGGATTAATCGGAGCTGCTATATGTCAGTATGATCAATGGGTCTTTTGTTCAAAGCCCAAAAGTGTGTTTGGACCAGAATAAACTAGCAGAGGCCATATTTCTCCATGGCTGAGCACACGCGAAAGAGTTCGAGCATTTAATGAAGCAAAGTAGCAGAGAAAATCTTACGTCAATTTGCAGAGAAAATGACTTTAAAAAAAACTGACGAAAGCTGTTCGTTCGGTTCAATATTTTTTGACAATATTTCAACCAAAGCTAAATCAATCTATGTCAGTCTATTCATTATCTATCTATCTATCTATCTATCTATCTATCTATCTATCTATCTATCTATCTATCTATCTATCTATCCACACACACACATATATATATATATATATATATATATATATATATATATATAATTATGTATGACAGTCTGTTCAGTATTTCTCTATTTGTTCAGTATCTATCTATCAGTTTATACATCTATCTCAGTTTGTTCATATCTATATATTTTAGTCTGCTCTTATCTATCTATCTATCTATCTATCTATCTATTTCAGTCTGTTCATATTTATCTATTTTAGTCCTTGCCCATCTATCTATCTATCTATCTATCTCAGTCTGTTCATTATCTATCTATCTATCTATCCAAATCTGTTCATATCTATCTATCTATCTATCTATCCAAATCTGTTCATATCTATCTATCTATCTATCTATCTATTTATCGATCGATCGATCTATGTCCATCGCTTTCAGTCTGTTCATATTTATCTATCTATTTTAGTCTTTTCCTATCTATCTATCTATCTATCTATCTATCTATCTATCTATCTATCTATCTCAGTCTGTTCATTATCTATCTATCTATCTATCCAAATCTGTTCATATCTATCTATCTATCTATCTATCTATCTATCCAAATCTGTTCATATCTATCTATCTATCTATCTATCTATTTATCGATCGATCGATCTATGTCCATCGCTTTCAGTCTGTTCATATTTATCTATCTATTTTAGTCTTTTCCTATCTATCTATCTATCTATCTATCTATCTATCTATCTATCTCTGTTTATATCTATTTTAGTCTGTTCTTATCTATCTATCTATCTATCTATCTATCTATCTATCTATCTATCTCAGTCTGTTCATATCTATCTATCTACCTATCTATCTCAGTCTGTTCATATCTATCTACCTATCTATCTCACTCTGTTCATATGTATCTATTTTAATCTGTTCCTATGTATAGACATATTTTACACCTGTTTCTTATCTTGTCTATCAAGACTGGCTGTTGCAAGAAAATTATCATTTCTTTTGCTTGGCTTTGATTCTTTACAGATTTTCTCCGAACAGAAAACTCATCTGCGATTAAAAAAAACCTCTTTCGTTTCTGCGTGAACAACAAATGATTTGTTTAATCATGTCCAAACGGAATCTATTCCTGGCCATACAAAATCTTACAAAGATCGACTCGAATTCGGTCCATGAATCTTCAAGAAATGCACCATTGCCAAGTTGAAGTACGTCCTTGAATTCACATTCTCTTGCTGTCCAACTTTGCAAAGGGTAGCCATTAAAATACCAAAGAAGAAAATGAAGAGAGCAGACGAAAGAAATGAAGGGAACAAAATTCGAAAACTGATGCACTTGGGGGGGGGGCGAATGCGTAATTATTTCTGACAGTTTAGAGACAACTTTTTATTTTGGCAGAGAAGGTAATGAATTCTCTGTTAATCAACCGTCAAATGTTGGAGAGTTCTTATTTAAAATTGTGTAAAGCCCCCCCCCACACACACACACTTGGCTACAAAGATTCTACGAACGAGACATTTAATATTAGTCGAAGAAAAACCGGAATTATTAACTCAGGATATTGATGTACACCCTTGTGCAAATTAATTGAAACAAATGCTTAATTTTCCTTTTTTTTTCACCATACGGTCAGTTTTAGACTCACTAGAGTAACAGGGTGTAATCGATTTCTATTTTTCCTTAGATTAGGTCATTTGAATCTATTTTCAGTGTGTCTGATGAAATATGTTTGGCCTTGAAAAATATTGCGTCATCCATGAATGCATCAGAGTTTTATCACACCCAAACTATTGTCTCGAGTGTCGATTAGTTGTCCTACGGTCATTGTCTACCATAGACGTTAGGAAGCGTACGAAAGTTGTAACGCTGCACAAACACACTGGCAAGCCTTACCAGTAAGCAAATCAAAGTACTATAGACTGGCCCGGAAGCTCTCCTGATTTAAATCCAATCGAGAATCTGTGGTCAATCTGCAAGGAACGACTTCGTGAAATGGACATACGAAGTACTAACATGTGAACTGGGTCATGTTTCATTGGAAAAATAATTTTAAAAAATTAAATAATAACGGAATTATTCGTTTTGTTTCAATTAATTTGCATAAGGGGGTATGTTGTCTCCAAGACAGGAAAATCAAAGGCTTTGATATTAATGTCGGTGTTAAACAGTTAATAGCTTTGGAAACGGACAGCGAATGTTATAAAAATGGCTTTATGTTTAATACTAAATGAAAGAATAACATCCATAGACATTGGGTTAACAATTATAGTGTACTCATTGAACCGTTGCATAAAAGGAGCTATTAGTAAAATTCTTTGAAGAGTTTGGATGACTTGCAGCATTTTCGTCGGTTATTGCACAGGATAGGGGAGCTAGGAGAAATCTGATTAGAGATATTAAGAAAGTTACGGAAAATGAGAAATAACATAGAACTGAAGGTCTTCCAGTCGAAACAGCACTCATGATGCCGATGATTTTGAATGAATTCTTCGTCGGGATATGAAGATTTTAACATGGTTTTTAATTCATAGTAAATTATTACATTGACTTTCTCGTGTTAATAGCTATAGAAAATATATATATATCTTCAGAATTCAGATTAGAAGAGTCAAACGATTTCGGAGCTGATACTTGATTTAAGAATCAAAATGTTTTTCCTACACCCCCTCGTGTGTGGAGAACTGGTTGAAGCAGGAGGACCCCCATATATATATATATATATATATATATATATATATATATATATATATGTAAACAATTATGATTATATTTTATTTCCACAGGAACGTGGTTTTTACCTGGTTCCTCAGATCACATTCTAAAAGTAAAAAATGATTTTAAATTTACGTATTATTTTTATATACTTTTAAGGGGGTAGTTTTAAGTTGATGTAAGGTGATAGAGAGAGGGGGGAGGGGGAGGAGAGATATAGTCAAAATTAGAGAGCGAAGGGAGAGATAGAAATAATTTGGAATCTATTTTGTAATGTGATCCGAGGAACCAGAAAGAAAACCACCTTCCTGGGAAAATAAAATATAATCAATGGACACTTAAGATTGTCTGTTTTTTTAATTTGAATTAATATTTGCTCTGTTTTGATATTGAGCTCTGTGGATTACATCCTCCTTGGGATTATGCATACGGATTACCAAAACTTTCATTACCTAACCATATATCTATATATATATATATATATATATATATATATATATATATATATATATGGAAAATAGTAAATAAAACAAGAACCTGTAAAACCTGGGATGACCCATGCTCTTTATGTCTACAGGAAAAAATACACATCATTAAATTTCTAAATAATGAAAAATTATTAAACCATAGGCAGGAGTTAACGGTTTTTTGCCGACATCAACAAACTTTCGCATTAAATAACTAGCATAAAAAAAATCCCATAGCTAAGTAAAATTCTTAAAAGCTTAGCCAAATCATTAAATAGGAAAAATCCTTTTTGTAGTCGTCAAAAAAACAAAAACAAAAAAACAAATTGAAATTCAGTGCAATACGATCTGTATATAAAACACCCACTTGAATAAACAATAAATAAATAGATAATCAGATGGACAATAATAAAAAAACAATTCTCCAGACACATAACGACTTGTAGGCGCGCCATAAAAATATCCCTCACTGGGAACTAACTAAAAGGTGATCGCAAACATTAGCCTTGAAATAGATACCCTACTCAACCTTAGCAAAACCTCTTAGAAGATGATGAATCTATTGATAAGAATTAACTCTCTGACCACTTAACGAAGCAAAATAGTGTAGCCACTCCCACAATAACGAATTCTGTAACGGACCGTGCCTAAAAATACATGTAAACCAAGAGATAGCTTATTCCTAAAATTTTGCTTGAAGATGAAACGGGACTAAACACCACAATCCAACTTAATTTTAATAATTATTTGGATATTTCGGCTCTCGTTTTTGAAACATGAGAACTCTTATGTAGCGAAGGAATCATTTTTAAAAAAAAAAAAAAAAATATATATATATATATATTAAAAAGAATTGAGATACCGGAAACGTTTTTGGTTGTAATGTGGATTTTTTAAAAATATTATGCTTTATTTTTCCATAATTTTACTACACGAGTTTCTGGTCTCGCGACCGTCATCAGGTAAAGGGTGGAGATTTCCACATATTATTAAAAATAATTCATTTTTTCTCCTTCATGTTAGTAATCCGAATGGGACGGTGTGTGTGTGTGTGTGTGTGTGTGTGTGTGTGTGTGTGTGTGTGTGTGTGTGTGTGTGTGTACAAATGTGTTTACTAATTCCTCGTAGTGAGACAGTGTGTATGTATGGAGAGGGAGTATACACATATATACACGCATGCTGACAGAAACACCCGAAAATGGAAATAGATCTAAGAACACACAGGGGTCATTAAAACATTAAAAGATAAAATACCGATAATTAATTCATCATTTCTCTCGGACCAATCTTAATTGTTTTATGACCCTTCGCGCAGAACTCTTTACTGCCAGTTCAAGAAAGACATTCGGATCACTAACACATAAAAAGAGAATGTCTCATATCGATAATATTTAACATCGAAAAACGTAAAGGAGAAGAAAATTAATTATTTTTTAATAATATGTGGAAATCTCCTGCCTTTAGCTGATGACGGTCGCGAGACCAGAAACACGTGTAGTAAAATTATGGAAAATAAAACATAATATTTTTTAAAAATACACATTACAACCAAAAACGTTTGCGGTTTCTTCTTTTTAATATGTATACTTTTCTCTCGCTGGAACTACTATAACCTCTTCCTTTATATATATATATATATATATATATATATATATATATATATATATATATATATATATATATATACTTGCTTCCACCAGACCCGCCATGCAACGCACATTGTAGTGAACCACCTTGATTGATTCGTTTTCTTACGGCTTATCAACTCTTCGTAGGTTATTTAAAGCCAGGAAATATTTTTAGATTCTAAGAATTTTTTTTAGATAATTGCTTAGTGATACAAGTTTTACTAATCAACACATAGCTGGGCGAGAAACGGGTTCATACATAACCAAAATTTGATAAACAAAAAAGTATGTGGATATAAAGTGGGGGATCGATTCTATATTACAATCAATACATAAACTGATCCCTCACTTTATGTCCACGGTAGTTTCTATACATTTCTATTCCAGAGAATGTAAATAAATCTAAAAGACATGCTTGTATAGCTAATCAGCATTTGACTGACAGATTGATTCATTTTTTACGGTTTATGAACCCTTTGAAGGTTATTTAAAGCCAGAATATATTTTTTGATTGTAAGAATTTTTGTGGGAAGTGGAGATGATAATAGTTTAGGTAATATAGGTCTTACTAATTAACCCATAGATGGGGAAGAAGAGGTAGATTTATCACTTTCCCAGAGGTATTTGGGAGTAAGAGAATCTAATGAACCTAGCGACCGCGCTCTGGCAAAGATATTTTAGAATTTTAAAATTTATCCGTTGTATTCATGTAATTTTGTTACAAAACAAGTGTTTTAATATAAAGAAACTGACGGGGAATTGGTAGAAATATTAAATGGTATTAGTATATAAATCTTATATGCACTTTAATATGTTGTTGCTATATTCGTAATTAATTGTGTTGAGTGTTGGTTGGTTGCTTTTGTTATAGAGAACCTCAAGACTTTGAAGTTTTTGTTTATTATTTTCATGGTGTAGTATATTAGTGATGTCAAGTATTTTTCTGTATCTTGAAGGTGAACATGAATCTGTTTTTAGATGTTGTACAATAGAACTTGTATCAGACAAATAAAGTGTAAGACGTCTTGTCAAGCCAACATATATACTTAATTTTTTTGTCAAATATACAATCTCCCAAAGGACATTTAAACTGATATACAATGTTGTTTTTTTCCAAAACACTAGTTGAAGGAGAAGAGTTATTAGTTATGATTAAATTGGTTATATTAAATTTAGTATAATATATAATTAGTTTTATTTTTTACTGTTATAATTATTTTAAAATTAATCGTTGAGGTTAGGATGTTTTGTAAACAAGCCTTCCCAATGCCAGATGGGTAACCAGTAATGGTAAATTGCAACATGGTGTTTAATGTTAACTTAAATGCATTTTAAAACATTACTACTACATTCGTAATTAATTTTTGTTGAATGTTGATTTTGATATAGAAGGCATCGAGAAATTTTTGTTTATTATTTTCACGGTGGAGTATATTTGTTATGTCAACAAGTATTTTCCTGTATTTTGAAGGTGGACAGGAATGTGTTTTTAGATGTTCTGCAATAGAACTTGTATCCGACAAATAAAGTGTAAGACTTCTTGATAATGTTGTGGTGGTAAAACCAACATATTTACTTAAGTTTTTTGTCAGACGAACACAGTTTGTTTTTTAGAAAATGTTTAAGTGTTTGTGTCAGTTTATTGCAGTTACAATAGGATGTTTGTCATTGTAATTTACTCCTGAGAATGATCTTAGAAAAGATCAAAAGTACTTGAGTTAAAAACAAAACAAAAAATAACTACAGCACCTTTCATCTCAATATCATGAAGCTAATTAGACAACTTGAAAGGATCAATAAGAAAATATGTAGGCACAATATATATATATTATTCAACAAAACATCTTTAAAATAAAAAATGCTGTCTAAATATATATAAAAATTCTAATATAAAAATGCTGGCCAACTGTTGAACCAAAGGAATGAAATTATTTTCAAGTGTCGACATAAAAACAGATTCAAATTACCCTAAAAGCATTGACTTTGTTGGTAATGCATTTACGTATTTGATTTTTATTGATATGTACATGTATATATGCGTGCATATGTTCGTCTGTATGTATGTGTAAAAAATGTCTTTGGCTAGAAGTAAGTGGCAGAAACTAATTCACGAAAGCATCGAGTCCTTTGAGAATAGCCGTATGCAGTACATTGCCTACAAACGTCTGATTCATAAAGGCGAACAGGGTCCAGCACCAAGTCCACAAATTCACCACGTTAATTGTGACATATGCAGAAAATTGTGCCTAAAAGCCATTTGCGCAAATGTGCAAAACCTAATGTGCACCCGAATAATGTCACTGTAAGCAAAACTGATCTGGTATGCCAATTCTGTGGCAAAATTTGTCGCAGTTTGGCTGGCCTGAAGAGTCACCTGTGAATACATAGAATTTGAGGGGAATGTGGGAGAGGGGTGAGGATATGAAATAAGGGAGTTGGTCACGCTCGAAACTGAGAGGACAGCCACGATGTATGTGTATAAGTATTTTATGTGCTTGTCACGCATGTACACATGGTTCTGTAGATGGATTTGATCCTTTATATGATTATCATGCAGATACCGACATCAAATATATTGCTTATTATTTTCACCAATATATTTTATTATTATTTGTAATTATTTATTATATTTTATCTATACATTTTTATGTTCGATTTATTGATTTTTATTCATTATCATTATTATTTTTATTATTATTATTATTATCATTATCACTTTTTATTATGTAATATTTTAAATATTTTATATTTTATTATGATATTTTTGTTATATATAGATATATATGAGTATATATATTTGTTTTATAATATATTTTTCTTATAAGTATATTATATCTTATTATTATCATTAGTATTATGAGATGATGAATATATAATGATGATGATGATGCTGTCTAATCAGACACTATTTCAACCCCCTCCCTTTATTTGACACATTGAATTTAACGTTCTTATCTCTTTACCTTCCCTTACCCGTTAACTCTCTCTTTTTCTGTTCTTTCGCTTCATAATGCAACCCCCCCCCCACAAGAAAACTTTTCTAGGTCAATTTATTATTTCAATCTGTCTGTCTATAATGATTTCATTTTATAAAATGTAGTCGATCTGGTGAGATGATATGCTTATAGTCATTGAAATAAATTTATTACTGACTATGGATTTTTAAGTTTTTTTTCCTAATTATATATATATATATATATATATATATATATATATATATATAAATATGAGTGTGTGTGTGTGTGCGCACGCGCGCATTTAGGCAGTATGTTTTCATTCAAACAGGTTTGGTTAAATAATTTAGACATATCCTATCGATTAGTTTTCGTTGTGATCCTTTAAAGTTGGCGGATTAATTTTTTGGTGAATTTAAAAAATTGATTAAGAAAAATACCAAAATTTTCTTTCGAATAGTTTTTATTTCCCCAAGTACTTTCAATCTCATCTGAGACCATCTTCAAGGGGTTAAGTTGTCTGTGATCATGTATATGTTTTTCCGTGAATTTAAAACATTTCAACTGTTAGTTTTTTTCTTTTTTATGCAGCGTTCTAGATATCATATATATATATATATATATATATATATATATATATATATATATATATATATATATATATATATTCCAGTCGATTCCATTACATTTCACTTACGTGCTAATATCCTTGGGAAAGGTATGAATCCTTTTCTTCTCCCTCCAGCTATGGAAAAAATAGCAGGATAGACTGGGTTCTATAGCCTTGGATGGCAACTGGTCTAGGAAAAGAACAACTCTGAATTCAAAACCTACGGAGGGTCGTTTGTGGACCCTGTGGCACGTAGTGCACCAGGTCTCTGTATTCGTCCCTTCAAAAAGTGTGGATGGTCCTGCACGAAACCTTCACCACTATAATCAAATCTCATGTGCTGTTGTCAGGCTGTCGGTTTCCTGAAACTGATCTGCTTGACCCTCATACGTCGAGTTCGACGGGGAGAGTCGACTATATATATATATATATATATATATATATATATATATATATATAAAGAAATACAGTTTTAAAGTGTGGTATATTTATGGGATAAAGTGCTCAATATCATAGAGCGTGTGTAAATATAAATATAAAAGCGAACATTGAAGTCAACATTCAGAGGCGACAGGCTGTTTCATGTTAGACGCAATCATCAGGCCGTCTGGTGACTGCGTCTAGCATGAAGCAGCCTGTCGCCTCAGTGTTGACTTCAATGTTCACTTATATATATATATATATATATATATATATATATATATATATAACAAGGTGATAAAGCCACTAAGACACAGGTGGTTACTGAGTGTGAAAGAAACTGAAAAACATCATTGGAAAGAAAGGACAATAAAAGAACAATTTTCAATGAGATAAATACTGATGATTGATATTAGATTTAAAGTTCTGAAGATCAAAGTTCACTGAAAAGAAGAGATTCCCACCATTGAGAAGTAAGAGAGAAGAAAGTATTAACGTAAAACTTGCTGTTACATCTAGCCATTTTAGCAGTAAAATTGTTAATCTTCCTCTTCTTCTTCTTCTTCTTCTTCTTCTTCTTATTATTATTATTATTATTATTATTATTATTATTACTATTATTATTATTATTATTAAGGTTTAAAATCTTTCATCTTGTCCTGATGGAAAACATACATCAAAAAAACCCAAACTCCGCTATAGAATAACAAAAGTCTCCTGCACAAGGGCGTCTTGCTAAGACACATATCTCGGCTGATGAGTTTCAGATATCTGTTCCGTTCGACAGTGAGAAAACGTGAAGAAGGACGAAAAAGAAAACAAGAAGAGGCCAACACAAATAAACATGAGTCTGTATACAACACATTTTTAAGGTCATTTCATCTTTGTACAAGAAGGAGGTTTATTGCCAATACTTTTCTTACTTTGGCCTTCTGCTTTTTTTCCCCCCTAAACTTCCAATCAAATATATAAAACTTAACACCGTCTGCGGGGACGTATGCGTGTGTGTCGCCACCCGAAAACCCGAAAAAAAAAAAGGATATCGCTAAAGTTAACTACTTCTCCTTGTGTGCAAATATGACGTCAAACTGTGACATCAAAAAAATGTGACTCGTTACTGATCTGTTTGCTAACTGGAGCAGAACACAGCATATGGCCGAGCTTGAAGTATGAACCCCACGCGTCCATGGGGGTGACAGAGAAAGATTACCTAGGCCCTTCATTACTCCCCACTTGGATGCAAGAGGTATCAGAAATAGTTCCCGATCATGTCAACTCATTGTAAAACAGGAGAAGCACTGTTTAATTGGGGGCAGCCCCGATCTGGTGCTGAGATTAATCATCAGGGCGTTGTTGTTTTTTTTTTAAAAAAAGCGGCTCCAGTTTCTTTTATAGACTAACATGTCAGTCCTCCTATATGACAGTCAATGTTGGACAATCTCTTCACAGATAAAGGAGAGATGAAGCAACAGAAATATAGTTCTACAGAAGGATATTGAGAATACTATAGATCGGAGTTTTAGAGAAAATAGAAACAAAAACAATACATACTTAAGATCAGGTGAGGGTTCAAATTTCTAGGACACATAATGAGGAAAGACGGCTTGGAAAATTTGATACTCGCATGACAGATTGACAGGTAAGAGGGGGTAACGCCTAACCTACAAAGAGAGCTTCAATAAATGGATGGTAGACTAAGATTTAGGAGAGATAACAAAAAGACAAAATCTGTTAAGAGCTAAAAAGGACAGGAAATTGTGGAGAGCCATGATCACCAACGTCCTAGAAGGGACACAACACATAGAAGAAGAAGAAGAAGAAGAAGAAGAAGAAGAAGAAGAAGAAGAAGAAGAAGAAGCTTGTGTAAATAGTTGGCAGAAGAAGGATTTGGAGAGATAACAAAAAGACTATATTTATTAAAAAATACAAAAGAACAGGAAACTGTGGAGAGCCATGATCAGCAACGTCCTGAAGGGACACAACATATAGAAGAAGAAGAATGAGTTTGTGTAAATGGTTGGCAAAACATGGAGTAGGAGAGATAACAAAAAGACACAATTTATTAAGAGCTACAATGAACAGGAAATTGTGGAGAGCCATGATCAGCAACGTCCTGAAGAGACACGACATATAGAAGAAGAAGAATGAGGATGTGTAAATGGTTGGCAGAACATGGATTAGGAGAGATAACAAAAAGACAAAATTTATTAAGAGCTACAAATGAGAGGAAATTGTGGAGAGCCATGATCAGCAACGTCCTGAAGAGACACGACATATAGAAGAAGAAGAAAACGCGTCTTATATCTTTCCCAATCTTGTTGTTCTTTGCTTCATGGGGGGGGGATAAATACTTAATATATTCAGCTTTAAAAGACATTTTCAAAAATGAATGATTTGGGTTTATTTCCAGTCATATCTTTTATTATCACTGAAATCTTGTTTCGTTTATGGCAATGGTGATATCAATTCTCGTTTATGGTAATGGTGATATCAATTCTCGTTTATGGTAATGGTGATATCAATTCTCGTTTATGGCAATGGTGATATCAATTCTCATTTATGGTAATGGTGATATCAATTCTCACTTGTGGACCTTTATTCCGGCTCCATTCTTTCTAGCCAACTTTGATCTTCAAAAATATAAATGCAATGTCAATCGTTATATACTGTCTTCCTGATTACTCTTTTCTTTTACAAAATGCTTCACTATCCAGCAACTCATGATGTCTTAGTGACTTTACTGGCTTGCATGGGGTGATACCGATTTAAAAAAGAAAAAAAAAGTCGCTTTTGTTTGGGGTACAGCTGCCCGAGACTGTGTCCTCTCATTGCCCTAGTGAGGGGGGGGATCGGCACTCGCACCGAGGCCAGCGCAACCGACGATAATTTTTGTGTGTAAAAACGACAGACAAGGTACTACGGTTAAGCATTTTTATTTAATTTTTCTTTTGTTCAAACAAGAGCTTTCTTTTCTGGACAAAGGGTGTGTAAGAACTGTCCAAATGTCTTATATTTCCGAGCGCTTTCGGCTATACCTTTAGCCATTATCAAGATGATTTGATTTTTCAGCTTAACTGAGTGTGTGCGTTCTGTGTATGTATTAGTGTGTGGTAGGGATGTTTTTAATTTCCGAATACGGTTAGCACACTTTGGCTTTGTTCGTAGTTAATATTGTTAAGAGTTGGCTTTTTCTTTTTTATTATTAAAGCTTCCATTATTTTTAGTCTTTCTTTACAGGTGGATGCAGTTAATATATTTGTGTTTTCTACTAGTATGTTCCTAATGGAGTCGGGTAAATTTGCGTGTGTGTTTAAATGGGTTCTAATGGAGCTCTGGTCAGATAGGTGTAACGTAAGACGTCTGGATAAGCATGTAGTTGTGTAACCAATGTAATTATGAGTTCAGTTTGATCAGGAAGACAGTTCCTTAAGGAGCATTTGAACTCATAGATAATGTTCGTTCTTTGTAATTTTGACTTAGTTGGTGTGTTGTTATATTTTAGGATAAGGTTATCTGTCTTAAATTTTTTATAATAGATAATTAATTTGATTTTTTTAATTATCTATTATAAAAAATTTAAGACAGTTAACCTTATCCTAAAGCAGATTTTTTTCCCTGCAGTCGGCTGCCATTTCTTTCTGCGGTAGACCAGTTGCTATCCAAGGCTATAGAACCCAGTCTGTCCTGCTATTTACCCATAGCTCTGGGGAGGAGAAGAGGATTCATTAGGGTATTAGCACGTAAGTGAATGTAATGGACTTGACTGGAGTTCGAACTCGGCTCTCCAATTCCTCAATCCAAGACGCTATCCATTACTCCACTGTGCCTTCTTAGTCTTTACCTCTTAGTCTTTACTTATCTAATTTTTATGTGTATCATCGGCGTCAAGTGAAGTCGTTTGAGACATTTTATTCGATCGTAGATATTGTCTAGATGCCGGGAAGAAATAAAGCTCAGTTTTCTGTGGAAAACGATCATTTGCATCGGTTTATTTTTATTTTTATTGATTTATTGTTATTTTTATTGTTATTTTATTGATTTATTTTTATTTTTATTTATTTATTTACTTATATTTGTTTTTTTATAGATAGATAGTAGATAGATAAAAATAGATCGCAGACTGAGATGGATATAATAGATGATAGATAGATAGATAGATAGATAGATAGATAGATAGATAGATAGATAGATAGATAGATATGAACAGACTGAGATAGATAGATAGATAGATAGATAGATAGATAGATAGATAGATAGATAGATAGATATGAACAGACTGAGATGAGATAGATAGATAGATAGATAGATAGATAGATAGATAGATAGATAGATAGATAGATAGATATGAACAGACTGAGATAGATATGAATAGACTGAGATAGATAGATAGATAGATAGATAGATGAATAGACTGATAGATAGATAGATAGATAGATAGATAGATAGATAGATAGATAATAAGGAAGGAAGGAAGGAAGGACATACATTTTTGGTCACTGCTTTTGCCTTTTTCCTGCACCACAAGTGTAAATACCTCCAAAAATTCCCTATACCTAAGGTTTAAATGTATTTTTCATAAAGTAAAAATCCTTTTCGAAGCTTTCCAACCGCTTCAATTGAAAGCTAAAGGATTAAATTTTCTAATTCCAGAAAAAATAATACTGTGAAGTATTTTAAGTAGAAATTTGAATGATTTTTAGTTGATGCTTCCGAAAAACCAATCGGAACGGCTATTTGTACATTTTTTTTTTTTTTTTTTTTTAGAGAAATGTAAACAAACTTATTTTTCGGTTTTGAAAATCCCGATAAAATAAAATATACATTTTTGAAACGTTATTTTCGTAAAATTAGCAAAATTAAAGTTAAATTAATCTGTTCTGAAACAAAAATCACTTATAGCATAAAATTTTCTAGACAAATATTTCTTGACCTCAGGGTTTTGTTATTTTCAAATCTCCATTGATAATTTGATGGCTGAATGTGTTGACAGGTTTAGTACGTTGCATCAAAAGTAACATAACGTTTTTTTTGTTTATTATAATACTATAAAAATTTCTTACATTATTGAGCTACCTCTATCTCTTTCCTTATTTAATAGCTAAGACAATGATAACTAATTTTATTAATTATTAATAATACATTAAGTTATTACATTTTTAATTTAATAACAGAGATAATAACTAATAAAATTATTATTATATTAATAATTAAAATATCTCACTGAGTTATTAATTGTTTAAATTGATAAATGAGATAATATTATTATCTCAAGTTAATTTTTAATTTAATAACTGAAAGTGAGATAAGACCTTTACATGTCAAGGGGCTTTTCCCAAGGAGGTGACAAGCTTTGAAACACGTGACCGTTTAACCATAATGTCACTTATGAGATAACATACTAAAAAAATATAACATTTTGACGCACAAAAAAATATTATTTTGAATTATGGTAAATGTTTTGGTAGCATTATTTGTATTAAGCTTTTAATTTTCGCTTAGTAAATATAGTCTTCACTTAAAGAGTTAATAACCGACCCCACACTCTGTATAAAAGAATTTTAAAACATTTTTTAAAATTAAAGAAAAGTTTTAAAAATTAAAAAAAAAATGCAAGCAATTCTTATAAAAATTCTTTATTCATCGAAAAAATTTTCCTTCAGATAATAATGACCTTAATGTATATTATTTATAAAAGCAAATAAAAGCTTATCTAAATTGATAATTAGATAGTTTATTGCAGTTATTATTTTACGATTTGGAGCAGATTTTTAAAAAGTTGGCATTAATTGTGAAAAAAAATTGATTATTTAATTTCTCCCAGGAGTCTTGCTTATAAGTAATATAAAACAATATGCGAACTCTTTGAAATTCTAGAAAATTTCATAAAATTAATTTGTGGTGGTGGTGGCGGGGGTGTAATAGATGTAAAAAAATATTTTTACCAAGATTTTCTAAAAAATAAAAATTTCATAAATAAATTTATTCATTTTTGAATAAGTCCTGAAAGTTTCATTTAAATTAGACAATTATTTGATTTTTGCAAGAATTTCCAAATTAATGGGTTTCCACCGAAACTGCTACACTAAAAAATTGCGATGACCACAAGTCTTACCAAGTTAAAAAAAAAAAACAAAAAAAAAACGAAATTTTTCACCCAAATTTAGAACGTGTTAGAAAGAAGGAAAAAAATTTTAAAAAACTATTTTAAAAATACTTTGTTCTTTCCTCTTAATAATAACATAAACATTTAATGATGAAACTTTGTTTTTATTAAGTTTGGGACCTCTTATCATTATGCTATACTTATTTTTTAGCGAATTATTGGAGGTACCTACACAAGTGCTTTATTGTTTCACCACCGCCGCCGCCACTGCTGCCACCGCCGCCAAAGTCCCCGCCGCCCTCGCCACCGCCACCGCCGCCGCCGCCGCCTCTGGCCTTGCCCTTTATTTTATCTTCTTCCTTATTCGGCGTCTTCCTTCTGTTCAACTTCGTATCTTGACATGGCCGCCAAGCCGAAATTTCTAGCTTCCTTGATAATGGCCGATAGCGACTGCGAGTCGGGGACGAGAACGTCTGTTAGGATCAAAACCTTGGCTGACTATTGACTGTGATAAGCCCTCACCCACATTTTGGGAATCCGAAACGCGCAGGATGTGAGAGAAAACGTGAACAAATAAAAGTTTTACTGGTGAAGATGAAAAAGTCGAAACATGTGTTGCCATGTTTCTGGAACCTTGAAACTTAACAAAAGTCATAATCAACACTTGCATACATTAAACATGACACACACAAGTCATTCTTTTATTTTGATATTATCTCCTGCATATATATATATATATATTTATTAAAGACATTTTTATGTTTAACGTTTTTTTTTTATAGATACAAGTATTTAAGTAAATGCTCTGTTTATAATAAACAGTATTAAATAACATTTATCGGCCTGAATGTCCGAGAAATTTTCATAGATTCGAACCTGCATCCTATACGGAATCGTCATTTACGCTGACGTGCCTTAACCGTCTCGGCTACAAAGGAGCGTTAGGTAGGCAATGTCGAATTTACTGATTATAAACTTCAATCTTCCATGAATCTCGTACATTCATTCGTCAGGCCGCCGATTGCCTCTAGAATAAAACAGCTTGTCGCCACTGAGTGTTGACTTCAATGTTCACTTTTATATTTATATTTACATACTCTCTATCTCTGATATTGAGCACTTTGTCCCATAAATATAGCATACCTTAAAACTATATTTCTTCATCTTTATATATATATATATATATATATATATATATATATATATATATATATATATATCACTGATGATAACAAGTCTTTTGTAACTGCTCCTAAGAGATTCACACATCAATTCTTTCTCTATATCGTGTATGAAGGTTGAATGTCAGAAGAATTTTAACATATGAAGCCTGACGTTAAATGTCGTGATAGAACCTAAGCCAGTCTGCTATTATTTTGCGCTATAAGAAAAATATCTCTTCGAAACGGAAATTCGTATACTTATGTTGTTTTTTTTTTGTTTTTTTTTTTTTTTTTTTTTGTGCCCTAAATCGGAAGACACTCAAATCTCGTAGCAAATCAAGTATGCATGAGTTTTCAAATGCTTTACAAAGGTACTATAGGAATTTTCAGCACGCCTACATTGCTACCGAATGTGACACAAGGCCAAGGTTCAAAGTAGGTTTAAGGGTAATACCGTGCGAAAATTACTGAAGTTCCCTCGGCAATTTTTTGTGACGCCTCAGGCACCGGTCTATAAACCCAACCCCCTCACCAAGTAGAGGTACTGCCTGTGGGAAAAGCCCCTTGGTGGTTGGGCTTTATATATTTTGTAACTCCCTCGCATATGATTTCGCCCACATCAGGTAAGTGAGATTTACTTTGCCCCCCGCCACTGGTTCAGGCTGTGACACAAGGTCAGTTTTTAATGTGTTTTCACTCGGGCCGCTGGTCTAAGCTAATCATACCTTGTCCAAGCTGGTCTAAGCTAGTCATAGCTGGTCTTGGCTTGTCATAGCTGGTACAAGCTGATTAGAGCCGGTCCATGCTAGACGTAGCCGTGATACTACCAGCCCAGGGACAGATCCCTACACCAGGTTTATTTACTTGACCCCCCCCCCGCCACTGGTTCAGGTTGTGACACAAAGTCAGTTTTTAACGTGGGAACCCGAGTGTTTTCACTCGGGCCGCTGGTCTAAGCTGGTCATAGCTTGTCTAAGCTAGTCATAGCTGGTCCAAGCTGGTCAGAACCGGTCCATGCTAGACGTAACCGTGATACCACCAGCCCAGGGACGGATCCCTACATCAGGTTTATTTACTTGACCGCCCCCCCGAGTCAGGTTGCCACGTGGGGACCCGTATGTTTTCACTCGGGCCGCTGGTCTAAGCTGGTCATAGCTTGTCCAAGCTGGTCAGAGCTGGTCTAAGCTAGTCGTAGCTGGTCAGAGCTTGTCCAAGCTGGTCTAAGCTGGTCTTGGCTTGTCATAGCTCGTCTAGACCCGAGCCGGTCCACGCTAGTCGTAGCCGTGATACTACCAGCGCAGGGACGAATCCCTACACGAGGTAAGTACAAAGCTACTATGAGATATATGGATTAGCTGAACGATTATTAATACTAGTAAGAACCGTGAAAACTTCACGGTTTTCCTATTTGAATTTTCTTATGAATTTTAATTCTTCAGTCAATGATTGAATAAGCTCATGGCGAGTTCTATGACAATAAAATATCCATAGAAATTTCCCTATCACGTCATTAAATATTTGAGCTTAAAAACCTTAACAAATATTGCAATAACGATCATAATTATGAATGCGGGTCGTTATTTTAAGAAGTAAGGGGGTACAAATGAAAAGATTTGAAATTGACATATTTTCCATTTCACTGAAACAGACGTTAAACACTTCTATGTTTTTTTTTTTTTTCTTTCTTTCTTTCTTTCTTTCTTTCTTTCTTTTTCCCACTGAAATCAATGTCTTTTCCCTTCTTCCAAAGCAATCAAAATAGAATAGTCCTTTATTTATGAGGTATTGACAGGAGACGTTAAACACATTTATTTTTCCTTATTTCTTTCTAGTTAAATCCCCGTCTTACGAACATTTCTATTAATAATAATTTAAAAATAATTGAGCAGACATTTTTTTTTATCGCGGTTGCCATAGGCTCTCGACATTTTGGCTGGAATAAAATGAAGTATATGTTTTATCAGCTTAATTTGATACCCTCCCTCCCTCCACTTCTCTCTTCCCTTCTTTCTTTCTTTCTTTCTTTCTTTCTTTCTTTCTTCACGTGATCAAAAAATAGTCCATTATTTATGAGTGACTGACAGGACGTAACGGTCGTGCTAACTAATCAAGAGAGGGACAAGCAAAATTATAATAGGATTATTATGTTTGTCTAGTAGGTTGGGTATCTCAGGCTCCATATAAAAAAATCGAATGGAGTGTAAGACAAGGATGAGACATCTCGCCGGACTTATACAGTAAATTGGTTCTAAGGGACTTAGAAATCCTACCAAGATTCATTATTGAAGCCGCAACCTTAACAATATTAGATATACGGATGACACGATGACGATAGCAGACACAGAAAGGAAACTACAAAACTCCTACAAAAGGGAGTGAAGGAAAGCACGAAGAAAGGACTAAGCACTAACTGCAAGAAAATAGAATGCATGGTTGTGAGCAAAAGAGCAGCCCAACATGCAAATTACAAATTAGGGATGCCAAAATCAAAGAAGTACAAAAATTGCTTTCACTTTTTTTCAGACAGTGCTCAGGCTAATATAATCAATTTAAAATTTAAATTCTAATTAAGAAATTAATTTTAATTTATAAACCTTATAAACATTTTATTCTTATAACAAATCAATTTCTTTTGACGGTTTTCTCAAGTCTGAATTTTAAACATTTTATTTGTCATAAAGAATTGAGCTTATTAAAATATCTTTAATTGATGCATCTTAGAAGCGAATCTATTTCGTTGTTTATTCTGAATGTGGTAAATTGTATTTAAAAAGATTGTGACGTGAGAAAGAAAACAAAAAAACCTATTTTGCTAGCAAGAGTCAAATGGAAATATTACAATTATTAATAGAACTCAAGAAGCCCTCATCTCGTATCGGCCGTCGTCCGGTTTACCAAGGGCCAAGATCTCAAGGACGAAACCAATGTGGAGTTCAAAAATATGTTACTAGTTCTGTTCTTTCAAATAATGAGAAGGGACATCGTTAGAGGAAGATATTAAATGAAATTTCACCTCACTCAACACCTGCTAAGAACGAAGAGAAAGAAGAAAAAACTAAAAGGCTATTAGACGAGAGGGAAGCTGTTGTAAGGAAGTTATGCAAGCATACTAACTTACTGTACAAACTTCACTAGACATCCCGACCCATTAAAGAAGTTAATAGACCAGATATAGAAATAAAAGACTTCAAAGAAAGTAAATACTATTTTATAGACATTCCCAAGCCATCTGATAAAAACATTTCTACAAAAGAATGACATAAACTCTCCAAATAAAGGATCTAGGAACAGAGATTACAACAATATAATTCAGCAGGTTTGTTTTGTAGATTAGGCAAAATCATCTGAAAAGATACAGGTACAAAGATCTATTTGAACTGCTAGGAAAACTTGCTTTATTCGAGAAAGATATTGGAATAGTCCAGGACATGTATTGGCGCAAACTGCCTGTATATGGATAGAAAATGAATTTAATAAATACAGCAAAGCGACCCTGAGAGTACTAGAAGTCCTACCAGGATTTATTTTTGACAGACACACTCTTAATAACGTAATATATCCAGAAGTCCCATGTTGATAGCAGACAGTAAAAAAAAAAATTCTGCTGGAATCCCTAGAAAACGAAATAAAGGAAAGCTCTGTGGATTAACCGCTAAACCGATTTAGCTCTGACGGGGTCGAACAGATAAAGAGTTTTAGATCTGATAAGGGTGGTCCGATTGAATCTGTTTGGCTTTGATGAGGAGGGACTGATTAAGCAGTTTAGATATGTTAAGAGTGGTGCGATAAACCGATTTATCTCTTATGTGAAGGACAGATAAACATATTTAGTTATGATGATGGCCCGATAAACCGGTGTTTCTCGGATAAGGGAGAACCGATAATCCGGTTTGGACCTGACAAGGATGGACCAATAAACCGGGTTAACTGTGATGAGAGAGAATTGATAAAGGGATTTAGTTATGATATTGTGCCGATAAACCCGTTTGGCTCTAACTGATAATGGGTCGATAAACCGATTTAGCTATGATGAAAGAGAACCGATAAAAGGATTTAGTTTCTGATGAAGATGGACCGATAAACCGGGTTAACTATAACGAGAAAGGACCGATAAACCAATTTTTTCTGATGAGGGCAGACCGAAAAGCGGATTTAGAATTGGGTGGCCCGATAAAAGGATTTAGCTCAGAATTGGGTGGCCCGATAAAAGGATTTAGCTCTGATAAAGGCGGAGAGATAAACTGGTTTATGTCTTATACGTGAGGACTGATTAAGCAGATTAACTCTAATGGGGTAGGACCGTTAAATCGGTTTAGCTCTGATAGGAAAGGCCCGATAAACCGGTTTAAATGATGAGGAAGGAGCAATAAACTGTTTTCGCTATCATTTTTTGTTAATAATGTCTATTACAATATTACCAATTTGTGGTAATATACTTTTGTTACCAACTGTTTTTTGTTAAAGAATTCTTCATATTTTAACGTACAGCTTTTTATCTCTTTCATAGAACAAAGGAATCAGCAGATCATGACGATAGTCCTGCCTGTTGATATCGGAACACTTGGAATGGTCCCGAGGAGGCCAAGGAATGAAAGCTTGGAGGAACTGGAAATCAGGAATAGAATAGAAAGCGTCCAGACAATAGTGTGATTGAAAAGAGCGAGTATACTGAGGAGGGTGCTGGTGTATTGAGGGGGGGGCTTGCTATCACTTAACCTTCATCAACGAATGACTGAAGGAGATTTTTTTTCTTTAAGTTTAAAAGATGAGGCAGCTAAAACGACATGGGAGTCGCAACTTACTATTTGGAAACACCCTCAATTGGAGGCCATCAGAGTAGGCTGGGTTAGACAAACTGACCGTATTTCTAAGTGGACCCCACAGGTTTATCAAAACTTATCATATCGTACATATTTGGCTGTGGTGAATGTGCCTGATATACCCTTAGCTGACTGGGCGTTAATATATGTATTAGGATTTGTATATTTGTTGACGTATTGCTCTTTCACTAATAATAATAATAATAATAATTACACATTAATCCAACACAAAAAGCGTAGCCTTCTTTTCTATGTATCGTGTACCTTCAGTGCGTTGGTGATTATGGCTCTCCACAATTTCCATTGAAGCTCTTAATAAATTTTGTCTTTTGATATCTCTCCTAAAGCAAGTTCCGCCATCCATTTACAAAACCTTTCATTTCTACGTATCGTGTCCCTTCAGGGCGTCGCTGATCATGGCTCTTCACAACTTCCTGTCCTATGTAGCTATTAATAAATTTTGTCTTTTTGCCATCTCTCTTAAATTCTGTTTTGCTCTCTATATACTCAAGCACCTTCTTCTTCTTCTTCTTCTTCTTCTTCTTCTTCTTCTTCTTGTGCCGTGTCCCATAAGGATGTTAGCGAACACGGCACTCCACAATTTCCTATCCTTTGTAGCACTTAAAAAATACAACGTAAGTATGGATGTTCTTGAGAGGTGTAGACAATTTTTTTGCAGGTATTTGATAACACTACAATGCTAAATTTTGAACATTTTCAAGAGAAGTTGCTACTAATTACATTTGATATCTTCTTTGAACAGTCAGATGCCAGTTTAACTGGAAAAAAACAATGCATTTATTAATAGGAAGATTTGAAATGAATGCATGCAAGATTTCACAGTTCTAGCATCATTCCTTCATAGTCAGCCTATGAACTTTTCATCCCACCTTCGTACCTGGAAAGAAACAATGCAATTATTAATAAGATGAGTTGAAATTAAAGCCTGCAAGGTTTCACAGCTCTAGCATAAATTCTTTCATAGTCAACCTATGAATCTTTCAGCCGAAACTCGTCATAATCTGTTTAGCTTTTGGAAGGCATCCTTTGCTCTTTCAATGCATCTTCGTATTTCTAAGTCGCACTTTTCAGCCTCTATTAAAACGTTTCCCAGCTCAAAGTTAATAATAATATACAAGAAGAATAAAGATAAAATTATAGATTAAGTTCTTCTTTCGTGTCTGGCCAAATGAGATCGTAAAGGCAGATTAGAGAAAGTGAAGAAATCAGACAAAATGAATAAACTTTTTAATGACAACGCGTTTCGCCTTCCTGTTTGACGTTGACGTCTTCAGTTCAGAATGACACTGCAAAACTACCTTTTTTTTCTATTCCAGCTCTTAATGTCAGTTGAATTTTGACATTGAATGGAATAATTTCAAATAATAAAAAAAAAACACTTTGATTTTGACCTGAAGATGCTAACTCAGCAACACTGATGCGAAACGCATTGTCACTAAAAAGCTTTTCCACTCTGTCTCATAGATAAGTATTTCGATCTTGCAAAAAGAGCGAATTCAGGGACATGAATATGACAGTCGTGCCAGTGATTATCGGACAACTGGGAAAACTGAACAGAAAATAACAGTAGTTGGAAATATCCAAATGACAGAATTATTGAAAACAGCTAGAACACTGGAAAGAGAGACCTGGAATATTAAGTGGGACTTGCTTTCCCTTAACCCTATACTGTAGACCGGGGACCGGTAACCGCCTGCCCCCGGGACACATCTGACTCTCACCTGGACACTAATTATGTAAGTAATTTGTGGAACAAGTGGCAAAAAAATATCAGTTGGAGTTAATCGACTTACAATGAGAGGAATTTTTAAATCAAAATTTAATTCCGAATCCACTTCTGACTTCTGCAAGAAATATGTTTTGCCAAGCAGAAAACGGAAAAGCCTGTTGAATAATGTGAAAATGATGCTATCATTATTTGGAATACATATGCTTGGGAACAAGTTTTTTTTTTTTTTTTTGAAAATGAAATCTACTAAAAGTCATTTAAGAACAAGGTTGGCTGATGACCACCTGGATGATGTTTTGCACCTGTAATCGACAAAATATTTCACCTGATGTGGAGAAGTTATCGAACAATAAACAGAAAGTGTCTTGTTAAAGAATTTGCCATTTCTAATCGTATTTAGTTTGTACTAAGGAATTTGCATTTTTTTTTTTGCGTTGTTATTCCTGCAGTAAAATAAGGAACATTGTTTAAATAATCTAACATTAATTTCATTGTTTTTTTTCTTAAAACCTACAGAGCAATGCAGCCTTCTGAATGGATCGAGGCAATTTATTATAATACATTTGATATGACGCCCCTCCCCCGAGACACTGTTTAACTTTCTGGCCCGCTCTCTCCAAAAGGTTGCCGACCCCTGCTGTAGGCAATTAGTTGTAATTGGTGGCTAACACTCAATAAATTATAATGATAGTCATTACAATAAACATTACAGAAAGCCAACAATGGCTGTAGGCGCAGTTGGACTAATCAGGAATTATATGCCAACAATAAAGAGAATAATGACTTTGCCAAAAATACAATGTTAACATAAAAAAACAAAATATTTATTACAAAAACATTGACTAATTAAGAAATCAGTGCTTTTCCAATCTAAACTAGAGAAAGAAGGTGTTCAAATTATACATTATCTATTTATCTATATTTGTATTTTTTCATCGAGTTCACCCCAAGTAAGGCAGTAAAGTCACTAAGACACTAGGGGTTTCTGGGTTTGGGAGAATTAGAAAACAGGAACATTACGAAGGAGTGAGAACAAAAGAAGATTCATCAGGAGGACACTAGATAGCGATTGACATTGCATTTCAATTTTTGCAGATTAAAATTGGAACAATCGAAGAAATCTCTCCCGACAAATTCAAGGAAGGAACATTGTTAACTGGGAAACCCAACTTTTTTTTCCCAACAAAATACCATTTTTGGCACTTTCTTGTAGCCACGAATAAAAACCGTTAAGCAGTTTGGGTTTTCTAGCCACGAATAAAAACCGTTAAAACCAGGAAAAACCCTACAATGGTGTCGGAAGAGACATGGGTTTTGTTTACATTCTAGCACTGTCACTTGGTAAGGTTTCGTTGAACACAGACACACATAAATACGTTGTACACACACACAATCACACACACATACATAAAAACCAGGAAAAATCCCAGCAATGGTGTCAACTGCTAGAGAAATGTTCTACAATGAATCGAAAAGTGTGAGAAAAGTTATTAGCAGATAATTTATAGATACATCTAGCCACACTTAACTGTAATTTGGGAAGGTTTCTTTATATATATATAACAAGGTTTGTATACATATATACATACATATATATATATATACATATATATAACGTTATATATATATATATATATATATATATATATATATATATATATATATACACACAAGGTCACTGAATATATATATATATATATATAATAATCAAATATATATATGTTGAAGGTTGGTAAAAGTGAACGATAATTTGACTAACCTGAAAGTTTCCTGTGGCTAAATGGTTAAGAGCAACTATGAGAACCTCATATAAGATTCTGCCACGTATATTTTATACAGAATATAAGCCAGTAAATGAAGCAATACTGTTTAATTAAAACAATTTACTAAAATAAGTTGCATGAAAAAAATGACGTATAAATGAATTAAAATGAATAATTCCCCTCCAACTGAAATAATATAGCAAAAGAAAAAATCAACATACAATAGTATTTTGATTATAAAACACTGTATCTGATTGATAGAATATAGGGAAATAAATATCTATCGTCAATGTTTAATATATATATATTTATTTTCATATATATATATATATATATAATATTCCCTCTTTAAATTTTTCTTTACATATAAATATATAATATATATATATATATATATAGATCTTTTTTTAAATATCAAATCTAATCAAGATTGTACTCAGTGCTTGAAGATTGTATATATATATATATATATATATATATATATATATATATATATATATATATATATGTATGTTTTAACATATCAAGAACAATATTGATACAAATATGCTATTCTAATTAAAAAAAGAAACCAATTCCCTAAGACGATCATGTATAGAAAGTGCTTTAATTACTAGATCATCCGCAGTAAATTTGCATCCAGGTTCTTACAATCTTTCACCATTCTTGGCAGATCTTCTGTAATGACAATGTGGGATATTTAATAATAATGATGATGGTAACAAAAAGAAAAAGAATCAAAATGAAATTGACTCGATTATATGACGCGTTCGGCGGAGGAGGAGGGGCGTATTCAGCTTTTTATATTTTTGCGGTAATACGCAATTAAAGCTTTTAGGCAGTTTTTATCAACATTTCCTTTCATGGTTTCTCTCTCTCTCTATATATATATATATATGGACTCTCCCGTCGAGTTCGACGTATGAGGTTCCGACGACAACGAACTAATTATCTGCATGCCTATGACGGGCATGACTTTTGAGACCGGCTCGAGAATTGCACAAAAGACCACAAGCAGTACAGGAGAATGTATTATATCCAAGTGCAAAAGCAACAATGTTAGATGTCTTATTTTGCTTTCGTGTTTCCTGCTATCGAATGATGCTTGATGGTGCCTTATTCCCGAATGCAGCTGGAACGATACACTGATCTCTTCATAGCTACTTCTTCAAAGTTCTTGAATGGAATGTTAACAATTTCTCTCTCTCTCTCTCTCTCTCTCTCTCTCTCGCGCGCGCGCGCTCTCTCTAGACAGTGTGTATGTATGGAGAGGGAATATACAAATATACACACATGCTGACAAAAACACAAAAAATGAAAATAGATCTAAGAACAAACAAGGGACATTAAAAGATAAGAATGCCGATAACTCCTTCATCATTTCTCGGACCAATCCTAATTGTTTTATAACTCTTCACGCAGAACTTTTCACTGCCAGTTCAAGAAAGACATTTGGGGGTCACTAACACACAAAAAAAAGAATACCTCATAACGAGAATATTTAACATCGAAAAAACATAAATGAAAAAATTAATTATTTTTAATAATATGTGAAAATCTCCAGCCTTTACCTGATGACGGTCGCGAGACCAGAAACAAGTTTAGTAAAATTATGGAAATTAAAGCATAATATTTTTTTTTTAAATCCACATTACAATCAAAAACGTTTGCGGTTTCTCTCTTTTTTTTAATATATACACTTTTTTCAGTATTTGTTTGAATAAGTCTTGTTCTTATGTACATCGTCTTTGTCATGTTGTATTGATAATGTTATAATTTATGAATATGTCCTGAAGATGGTTTATTAGACCGAAACGTCCGACGTTGACATATTAACATTAAAACAGCATAATTGTATATAAGGATTTTTGTTTGTTTTTTCCGTATATATTTTTCTTCATATATATATATATATATATATATATATATTTTAAGAACGTCCCCACCTATCATGTTAATTCAGTGATTTATCAATATAAGTGTAGTTGTGGACTCTAATACATAGGGGGGGACATCCCAACGTTTGGATTTGAGAATAAAACAACACTTACCCCCAGGATTTTGAATCCGAATGCCAGGAAGAGCCAACTAACCAATACTTCTGGCTCTGCTATTACTGAGCATGTAATAAATAGCAGGAATTGTGTGGTTGATTTTAGTGGTGACCGTTTTTCGATTTTTATCTACGTCCCACTCCTCATATCACCTCAAGGTCCTAGAGTCCTTGTATATCAGATCCCGTGGGCCTTCCCTTTGTAAACAGAGGGAATGCTTACTGGGTCTGAATGTTATTGGACTCTAGTTTTCTTGAAATTCATTTTTTCCCTTCCATTCGTTATATTAATTTAATTTACACGCTTATATACATTTTTTATATCCCAGAAAATAAACTTGATAAGGCTAGGACGAAACCGGCTGTTCTTTTTTAGCTTTTTAAAAATGCCATTTAAGATTTGCTTTTTCCTAGATATCGTTAAATTTTCTATCATAAAAACTTATTTATATATATATATATATATATATATATATATATATATATATATATTCAGGAACACCAAATTTAAGCTACCACGTTACCCAGGAATGTGTGTGTGCATGTGTATGGCTTAAATTTGAAAAAAGCAGTGATTCCTTAATTAGTCAATGTTTTTCAATCAGTCTATATATATATATATATATATATATATATATATATATATATATATATATATATATATATATATGTGTGGTGGGGTAGTGGGCGTAATGGTAATAATCATAAGGTTACTGATTAAAATCTGAAAAAAAAAAGAATTGGTATTAATGTGAAATTTCGACTGTGAAAATCATTAAAAGAAACACTATGTGTGGTAATGTCTGCCCTGAAATCAGTTTTTGTTAATCTGCAACTTTGTAATTAGGCACTGCATCTGCCTACCTTATTGAATGTTTTCCCCAGAATGAAATTAATAAAGAAGACTAAAAGCATTTCAAGGCAGAAGAATTCAAATCGAAACTATGCACATTACGAAAATCTTTAAAGCAACAGCCTCGATGCAACATAAGCGATTACGCGTCCTTGTGGGTGATGAATCATTCTCCAGCCTACAACCCCCCCTTTTCTCACAGATGAAACGTCGCAAGCCTGTCGGTGCTTTATTGGTATTTCTATGGAAAGTGCTCAGGCGAACTACATTCCTTAGTTCCACCAGTTCTAACCTTTACGGCTGTGACCCACCATGCCACGCCCATTGCAGCGAACCACCCTCATTCACTTTGTATTCCATTGGTGAGATGTAAGTTCCACTCGAACAGCTTCTTCACACGAACCGCTTCTTGTAAACCATGTTTGCCGTAGTCTTTGAATATAGAATCCAGTGAAGTCCGTAATGTGTTCAATATCAGAGGTTAGCAGTGAAGATCTTTTGTGAGAAAAAACAAAATGGCTGCCTTTATACACGTCGGATTGAATATTTTGAGCTTTC
This sequence comes from Acanthosepion pharaonis, assembly GCA_903632075.3. Lineage (NCBI taxonomy): Eukaryota > Metazoa > Mollusca > Cephalopoda > Sepiida > Sepiidae > Acanthosepion > Acanthosepion pharaonis. The sequence goes on along the minus strand of CAHIKZ030003556.1, from coordinate 1,089,963 downwards.
TGATTCGTTAACCCTTCTCTTGGTGGACTATAAATTAAGTCAGCTCATTTTGGTTGGCTCACTAGTACATACATATATAAAAAAAAAACTGTAACACTTCTCAAGTGGATGAATCCACGATCACCACAATCTTAATTTGTTCAAGTCTATAGTTAACCGTTATCTTCACATATCCGTATAAACTGTGCCTCTTCTCTATATAGCTCTACTGTGAGTGGCTCCCAAGCCTTGTATGGGGCGACCATCATTATAAAAACAAAGGAAAGACAGAGTCATGTCCGAAAATTCCAATTTTGAACTAATTTTTGATCATGCTTCTATTTGATCTAAAGGTTTAATAATTTTTGTATTATTGTTATTTTGATTGTCATTATTATTATTATTATTATTATTATTATTATTATTATTATTATTTCGTTACATACAAGATAACCAAAAAAATTCCTTTTTGACATATTAGTCCTGAAAGTAATATCCATCGTCATTCAGAACCTTTAGCCAAAGTGTCTCCAGCTGCGCAATGATCTGGCCGTAAAATCACGTGTCTTGAACGCAAAGAAACCTGTCAGTGTCTGCCACAAGTCTGCCACAAGTCTGCCTCATTTGCGAAGGATTTCCAACCAAGGTGGTTGTCCAGGGAATTGAAAAGGTTGTATTGGCACAAGGTTCGATGAGTGAATGGCCCAGAGTCTCCCAGCGAAGTCGCCGTATTGTATCCCTGGCCACCCATACCACATAAGATCTGGCATTAACAGAGATGGCATCCTTGCGATCAACCAAATGCTGCTTTCTTCTGCTTCTGTGTCTATTTTGAAATTGACAAAATCAAGGACTCGTGCGTTGTTGTTATATGTGTATATAACTCACAAAGGCACAGATCGGTTGATCGGAGCTAATGAACTCTCCTGTTCGAGTAAAAGTCGAAATATTTTCTATTTTAAACCATTTTTTGTATTACTATAAGAATTACTTACAGCATTTTTTGTGAAGCTTTTTAATCAATGGGACACCTAGGGATGAATGAAAATATCACGGCACACTTAGCAAAATTTTTAAAGGATATACATTTAAATGTTATAAAATAAAACCATAGATTTAGAATAAAAAATAGTCATACAAATATGAATTTACTTTCTTTCAACGTTTCTATTCAACTATTTGTGAATCTTATTTAGTTTGAAACCTGTGCCTAGTGTCTTTTCACAATTTCTCCAATGTTTGGTCGAATGTGCAATAAGTAGACCCTCATTTCTTCTTCAGTTCAGCGTAGTCTTTCTCGTTTCTTATTTTTGATGTTATTTAGGATTGAGAAACCTATTTCACATAAATAAGATAAAGAAAATTGAAATAAAACTGATAAAACCTTTTTAGCTAGCGTGGTATATTCCTTTTGTACTGAGAGAGAGGGATTAGTTTGTTAAACTTTCAACTGTATCTTTTTGCATAAGCTTGTCAGTGGAAGTGGATAGTCGATGAAAGACACTTCTTTTGAAGTCGCTGATAGCAAAAGCAGAATCCTGTTAAGGCACTTATTTTTGAGTTGTCGACTTTATTTATATTTCCTTTTACAAACTCTGAGCTTAGGAGTTTTGAATTACAACATTGAACGATTCGAACGCTACATTATTTTCTCCTCTCTGTCATCTGGTATGTTTCTATGTCCATATGGAAAACGAATTCAGTCAAGCTAATTTTGAAATTGACAAAATTGAGGACTCGTACGTTGTTGTTATATGTGTATATAACTCACAAAGGCACAGATCGGTTGATCGGAGCTAATGAACTCTCGTGTTCGAGTAAAAGTCAAAATATTTTCTATTTTAAATATCTAAATAAATTTTATAAAGGAAAAGTCCAAAACAATTTCAAGTAATAATACAACGTAGCCAAAAAAAAAGTCCTGGCCATTTTTGACTCATTAGAAAAAAATAGGTATGCAGCAAATGAGACATATCTTTACTACTCAAAGTAATATCCATCGGCATCCAGGACATTTAACCAATGTACCTCCAGCTGCACAATGACCTGGCGGTAAAATCAGGTGTTTTGGACGCAAAGAAACCTGTGAGTGTTTGCTACAAATCTGCCTCATTCGCGAAAGAATTCCCACAAAAGTTTTATCCAGGAAATAGAAGAGGAGATAATCTTTTCGGTGCACGTCACGGGAAGTAGAGATTTACTTGACCCAACTGAGTCAGGCTGTGACACAAGGTCGGCTTTTTAACGTGGGGAACCGTGTCTTCAACCGGGCCCCTCGTCTTAGCTAGTCATAGTTTGTCCAAATTGGTCAGAGCTGGTCTTAGTTGGTGCAAGCTGGTCAAAGCCGGTCCAAGTTAGTCATAGCTGTGATAATACCAGCACAGGGACAGATCCCTCTGACAGGTAAGGATCAGAATGTGTATACCACCCGAAGGAGCGGTTTACAACGGTACGAGAAGTAAGATAATGGCACAGTGTCTCCCA
>CAHIKZ030003556.1:1080000-1082500 GCA_903632075.3 Acanthosepion pharaonis | reverse complement strand
AGAACTCTGGTGACTCTTCCGACCTAACTACCGTCATATCGGTCTCCTACCCCTCTTTAGCAAAATCTTCGAGGCTTTAGTCAACGCTTAAGTGGTCAAGCACCTTACACCCCATGATCTGCTCTCAGACAATTAATATGGTTTCCGCTTTGCCCTATCCACTGCTGACGTGAAAACGACCATGAGTGACTTATATACCAACTTAACAATAACGGAGACGCTCCAGCCGTAGCTTTAGATATCTCTAAAGTGTTTGACACGGTCTGGTACGCTGGTCTTCTTCGTAAGCTTCCGGGATACGGATAGGACAATTATTTGAAATCATTTCTGTCAAACCGTGAAATGAAGGTCGTTCGAAACGGATTTCGTTCCAGTTCCTTTCACACAAACGCTGGCGTTCCCCAAGGCTCTATCCTTCTGATCTTCATCAACGATCACCCTGATGTCATCAACTCCCAAGTTGACATCTCAAGTTGACATCTACGCTGACGACACTACTATTTACTCCTTCCTTAATAGTAGATCCGGCATCGTTGACAAAATTAACCTGGACGTAGAAGGGTCTTCAATCTGTAGTTGACTGGAGCAGGAAATGGCTTGTAAACTTTAATGCCTTTAAAACTAAACTTCTCTCATTTACCCACCAAAGAGGATCCCATTAGGATGGCTGATGCTCAACTCCACGGGAGCGCCTCTCTCCACCTACTTAGTCTCACGCTGACCACTGACCTCTAGTGGAACAACTACATTGATCTATAGCTTCATCTACCCCAAGGAAAGTTGGTTCTCTGTGTCGCGCCAGAAGGTTATTCTCGCCGGAGTCCACCCTTCAATTCTACAAATCAACCATTCGTCCTTGCATGGAATACAGCTGCCATACATAGCCTGGTGCCCCGGCTGTTCACCCCGAGATCCTAGAGAAAATTCAGAGGCGAATATGCAACGTGGTTGGTCCTGATCTGGCATCTCGTCTGCAGTCGCTATCTCATAGACGTGCCGTGGCTTCCCTCCGCCTTTTCTATAAGTACTTCCATGGCAACTGCACCGACGAGCTACTTTCACTGGTTCCCAAACTGCATAAATTTAAACGCGCTACTAGGTTGGCATCTCGGTCCCACCCTTTCACTGTCGAAAAGACTAAATGTAGCCATCTCTTTAACAGCTTCTTATCCTGCACCTCCGGTCAGTGGAACTCCCTTCCTAGCACTTGCTTCCCTGATAGCTATAATCTTTAAATATTCAAATGTAATGTCAATTGACATTTTCTGATGCCTTGACCTTGATCCATGGCCTTCTCTTTATCCTTTTCCCAAACACCCCCTCTTTACTCTTACTCTCACTTTCTGTAACCCCTTGCGAGCTAGTGGCACTCCTGCCTTGCTTGGGGCGAATTACTTATTCAAAAAATAGATAGATAGATAGATAGATATGAACCGACTGAAATAGATAGATATGAACCGACTGAGATAGATAGATAGATGAATAGATTCGTAAGTATAGTCGAACTCACTTGGTCCACGTCTCAACAACCGGTTCCCACCCAAGGCTATAGAAACCAGTCTCTCCTCCTATTTACTCATAGCTGGGAGCTGGAGAGGAGAGATGGATTCATACCTTTCCCAAGCACGTAATTAACTCGACTGGAATTTGAACTCGCCTCTCCGATCCTTCCAACCAAGCCGCTAGCCATTACTTCACCCTGCCCATGTCTATCTGTCCGCCAGTCGCTTTCTTTCTTTCTTTCTTTCTTTCTCACTCTCTCTCTCTCTCTCTCTCTATATATATATATATATATATATATGTGTGTGTGTGTGTGTATAAATTATAAGCACTCACAATAGCAAGATCATTAAAGAATTTCACACTAACCAATTGCAAAAGGATTTTAATGTTAACCAATTACTAAAAGAAACTTTAATTGCAGTATACTAAGCCACAATTTCCCCCAAGGAAAATGTAAAACAAAATAAAAGATATATACAGGAATATCTGCTGGAAATGGGAAACAGCGTTTTTACAACTATCGCCATTCCTTTACAAATGAATCCCAATGACTCCAAACAGCACTATCGAAACACTATTGGGATTTAGTAGGAAACGGCTTCACTCCACAAGTGAAATGGAGAATCATTTCTAGGGCTCGAACTCCAAGGAATTTCAGAGACCGATCTGACCTATGTATTAAAAGAAGATCCTAATAATAAAGCATAAAGATCCTGATGAGTTACTAAATCAACACAATGAGCTGATCTTTAAATGCAGACACAAAAATCATCTCACTATAACTCAATAGACTTTTAAAAAATCACTATCATTTTTCATATAATATATATGCAGTTGTATATCGACATAAGTACATTAATATACATTCTTACCTTTAGGCTATGACTTATAGGTTTCCATATGATATTTGCAGACGTCTACATATTTTGGTATATATATATATATATATATATATATGTGTGTGTGTGTGTGTGTGTGTGTGTGTAGATATTTGTAC
>CAHIKZ030003556.1:887500-1075000 GCA_903632075.3 Acanthosepion pharaonis | reverse complement strand
AAATGAAACAGGTTTCAAGAACAATCTGTATCAAGCGGCTTCACTCGACGTACTTTAACTTCGTTACCATCGCAATAGTCCTGATAATTTCTGATCAAACCTCGTTGGTTGGTTGATTTTGTTTAGCCGTATATCAACCTTCCGGTGTTATTTAATACCGAAATCTAAATATTTTCAACACAATTAACTTCGACTAAATATATTTGGAATGCAGTTGTATGCCTTCAAGTACAGATAAAATATACTGTTGGTCCTTTTACTATAAATATGTATTGCTGGTCATTTTTTTATATAAAAATGGTATTGATGGTATTTTTACTATAAAATATATTTATTATACTTTCATAGTTTTATTGTTTTGTTTTTTTTTTTTTTTTTTTTTGGTGGGGTGGGGGTCACTTTTTGGCCATAGCTGAGACCCTAACATATGCTACCACTCCGGGCCGGGGCAGGATGAACTTGAGAATAACAGCAATTAAGAAGTGGTTCCAAGTTTCTCAAAACTTCCAATCTCCTGATCAGAGGCTTTGCTTCCGGATGTATTTGATCAAACTTCACACACACACACACACACACACACACACACACACACATATATATATATATATATATATATATATATAGAGAGAGAGAGAGAGAGAGATTAGAATAAATCCTAAGGAGCCAGGCAAGCCTACCTAGGTTTCACCTAAACGGATCTTCAGGGTAAACTGGCTAAAAAAGGAAATGGCGGAAGATTATTTATTGATAAAACCATTAAAAACATTAAAAATTAAATCAAGGTAGGTTTGCCTCGCTCGTTAGGATTTATTCTAATTTACCGCTCTACTTAGCGTGTTGTGCCCTCTACGTTTTCGTTGTCTTTATACTCGCTTGGGTTTTTTTTCTTTGGAATAAGGACTTAAGACACATGACGATTTCTTTCGCCTTGTTCTGATGTTTTTAGTTCTTTCTTTTTTTACTTCCAATTTTTTTCCTCGGGTACCAATTTTCCCTCAGGTGTCTACAAGTTGAGTCATCCAAGGTTTTTCAAGCGAGTAATACTGTTAATATATATATATATATGTATAAATAAGGACTTGTACGCACAGAAATGAATATAGACTTGAACAAAATAGACGTCATTATTATACCTTTAGGATCCTTTCGGCCAACGCTTTTTCAAAAGGTAATCTTTGGCGATATAAAAACACAATCAAGACACATTAATAATAATAACGAGCGAGAAGGGGAAGTTGGAATGCGATTAAAATAATTTTTTAATTGTAAATAAATTCACGAATAAAAAATGTGAAGTACCAATAAAGTATAAAATAGAAAAAAAGACACTGACAGTCCCTCAATCAAATGTAAGGAAAGCATGAAATACTCCTTTTGTTTGCATAGGCTTGGCTGGTAGAATTTGATAGACACAAGCCTTGAGGACTCTGAAATGGTAAATCAGCGAGCACTATTTAGAATGGAAAAAAATAAAGTGTGTCTTCATACTTGGCGGCACAATCGTGAATTGACTTACAATTAAAATTTATTTTAATCGCATACGCGCGCGAATGTGTGTGTGTATGTCCCACGTGATTTTGTACAAGCTGCCTTACCCAGGGGGTGTCTCCCCGGAGGAAGACTGGACAAGGGGTGAAAGTCAAAGAAGAAGTAACGTTTTATTCCCTTCTTTTTAAAGTCCGGAAAAGAACATCACCCAGTTGACGTCCGGACGGACAGGGTTGGCAAATACCACACCCTTGAAAGTGCGCGAAATATTTAACAAATTCCTATAAAGCAAACCCTTAGGTCGTCTACGTCTTATAGCGGGACAAAACGAATGAACGGAAGTGAATGTCCTAACTACTCGGCAACCGTGTCCGTTACACACACACATATATATATATGTGTGTGTGTGTGTGTGTGTGTGTGTGTGTGTGTGTGTGTGTGTGTGTGTGTGTGTGTGTGTGTGTGTGTGTGTGAAAAGTGTATAGAAATATAAATAAATATATATATGTATAATTATTTATATATTATATGGGGTACTTATTAGAAAGCGCTCAATATCAGAGATAGAGCTAACATATTTGGTTGGATAGATGTGAATCTGTGACCCTGGGTTTCACGTTTTGGGATCGTCAGGCAAACTCTGACGATCGCTAAAGCGTGAAACCCAGGGTCACAAACTCACATCTATCCAACCAAATATATATATATATATATATATATATATATATATATATATATATTGTGTGTGTGTGTATTTAGCAGCATTTTTTCATTGTTACATGTTTCATTAATTAATATAGAAAAGTTTTGTCTATTTTATGTAATTCTTTTCATATCGTCCGATATTTTAACATTATCATTAAAGACGAAAAAAAATCACCATATTGATACATATTTTTAACTATCTAAGCTTTCTAAACATTCCTGTTTGTTGCTATTAAGGGCAATTTTCTTTGGCTATTTCGATTTGCCTTTTCACCAAAATTTCATTTATAAAAGTGTTAATAGTTTGTCAATTTAAATTGTGTGTAATTAGGCAGCATTTTTCATTCATACATGTTTCATTTAATATAGAAAAGTGTTGTCTATATATCAATTCGTTTCATATCGTCTAAGTTTATTATATATTAAACGAAGAAAGAAAATATATATATATCTTTGTTGTCTTTTTTTTTAAAAACATGTACATGTTTCATTAATTTACCTAAAAATAAATAGATAATACTTGTCTATATAGAAAAGAAACTTAAATACCATGTTGTAATTTTTAGATCGTCCGATTCAACCTTAATAACATTCAAAGACCCTTAAATAAAATCACCATATTGATACATATTTTAATCCTTTATTAAGCTTTCCAAAAGATAGTTGAGGGGTGTGAGATTACCTATTTCAGACATGGTATCAAAGAATTTCCATACGGATTACTTTTTGCTGATTTACATTCTTCAGTCTTGTTTGATTAGGCAACATTTGGAAGAGATTAACAAATTTACAAACCAACATTTGTGGGTCCCCATTTTTCATTTGGGTATTTTAACTGTTATCATTTTTCTCAGCAACATAAGCTACATTTATAATTCCAACCTGTAGAGGATGTTAATATGTTTTTTCATGCATAATGGGAAGAAAATGGGCAAATGGTTCTGAATAAGATCATATAATTTAAATTGACAGAAGAAGAAGAATGTAATATATTTGAATTGGAACGGTTAAAAAGAAAATATTAACCTGTTTTTTTATTTTCTTTTTGGGTAATAATTATTTGCCATTTTTGGGAATGAATGCAGATGGAATTTTTCATTCATATGTTTCATTATCTTTCTTATTTATGAGAATTGTATTTAATTTATTGTACACTTTTGTTAAGCGGAAAATATGGCCTATATATTTTATGTCATTCGTTTAAAAAGATATCATCTTTTCTTTTAAAAAATAGTCTAACCATTTCTAGTTTAATAACAATTATCATTAATAAAAAAGAAAAAACAAAAAATCACAAGAATCGACGTTTTTATTCAAAATCCATAAGTATATATCATATATATATATATATATATTTATCAAAATTCAATGAAATTAACAGGGAAAACAGCGTATTAATTTCCATCAGTACGGCTGATGATCCCCAAAAAAAATAAAAAGTCATATGAAAATATAAAATCCGTTATAGTAAAAAACTTTTTAGATATTTATAAGTCTGCCATTCGTCTTCACTTTGAATATTACTGACAACAATACATTTCCTGGCAATCTGTCATTGAAGTTATGCAGTTACGTTTAAAAACTTACTCACATTATTCGGAAAACAAATATTACTTTTATTTGAAGAAAAAATATATTCAGAAATAGATTTTGCTATTACCAGCCTTTCTAAAAAAATATCAAAAATTTTGGTGATTGAAATTTACTTGATCTGGTGCTTCTGAACAAAACTCTTTGCTTTTTCGTCCGCCGGGTGTCTCAGTTATTTCCTTTATAACTTTCAACTCCCCAATTTGAGAGCTTGGTACCACCTGTTAACTGCTATTTTTCGGGGTGGTAGCACACCCAACAATACATTTTATCTGTCATTGGGTAAGACGTTAAACTACATCCAGCAGCAAGGCCTTTAATCAGGAGGTTTTGAGGAGCGCGGAGCCACCTCTTAATTGATGGTGTTCCCAGGTCCACCCTGACCATGGGTGGTAGCACCTGTTAGGGTCCTAGCTATGGACAAAGAGTTAACTATTACCAGCAATACTTTTTTGAAAAAATTATTACCAGCAATACAATTTTGAAGGAAAAATATTACCAGAAACAGATTTTTGACAAAACAAAATATTACCAGCTGTAAAATATTTTGTCGGCATTAAATAAACCATTGAGGTTGATATACCGTAAAACAAAATAAACCAAACCAAACCAATCAACTCCCAAAGCTTTGATTCGTTTGGGTCTAGTCACTGGATCTAGCCAACGGCTTTATCCACTGGGCCATGTGTCCTTGAGGACATCTATGTAGGAATTTGAGGGGTTTTTTTTACCAGTGCTCATATTGCAATTTTTCTGCTGTTATTATTACATTTTTTACCAAAGCTTATATTGCAATTATCATTGTTAATCATTGCTTTTCTCTATCATTTCTGCTTTTCTCTAGCATTACTGGTTCCCATATTGTATTCATTTCTATACTTGGTTGGCTCAGGTGATTTTTGTGGTCTAACATATATGCTGATTCTTTACGTTTTAGTATTTTTCAGTGATGTTCTCTGTCTATCATTTCAACCTCATCCCACAGGGGATGGTGATCTTCCTTTTGCCACGGTAAAAATTGGTTGCTGAGACATGAGGTTTATAAGCCCCAGAAATTCATACACGGATGTCGTCAAGGACACATGGCGTTGGTTAGATCCAGTGACTAGATCCAAAAAGTTGTGAGTTTAATACCAGGCTACAGCAGTGGTGAACCAAAGGGAAATAAGGCACATCGTTCGGTTCGTAATTCCAATCGTCTGGAGAATGCCGGAGCATACAACGCTCGAAACGTTGTGAATATAGCAATGAAGCTGAGGATAACAGTCCGAATAATGTAAATAATATAAGTAATCAGAGATATAGACAGATGCGTTCAAAATCTTTAGATTTCGGCATTAAATAACCCATACAGGTTGATATGCCGCCAAACTAGAGTAGGTTAAATCGCTTGTCTCACCAGGGCAGACTAAAATGCTTGAGCCTACGAAATTGTGCAATCTTCATCCAAAGGACAGGCAAGTCCATAAATGCACTGCAGTAGTAATATGCTAACACTAAATATGTACACGCAGAATACATTAAGTCCCAGCAGCCATCCCTTGCGCTTATTGTTATCCCAGTATATAACATACTGACAATTATTTATCCCTTTTTATTTACTGTCTGTTTCTTTAGCGGCATATAATCTCCTTATGGATCATTAAATATCAAAACTGGATTTTCTTCAGAACATATTGCAATTAATTTTTTTTTATGAAAATATGTTGCTGTCAGTGTTACTATAAAAATGAATTTTTATACTTATATATTAACCCCAGTTTGAGGGTTAACTATTTGACTGTAGTTGAGACCCTAACAACTACTGCCACCCCGGGTTAGGGTGGATCAGGGAACAACAACAATTAAGAATTGATTTCACGCTCCTCAAAACATCCCGATTGGAGGTCTTGCTGCCAGATGCAGTTTATCGTCATACCCAGTATAGTATTATTAATCAGGTGCTCTACAATTGCAAATACAAATGCAAGAGGCTTATGCAAATTATCACTTATCTGGCATCATCTGAAAAATGCTGGAAAATTCTTCTCTCCAAACGTCGAGATGTCCTGCTTGTAAAGTCAACATAGCACTGATAGTCTAGAGAATAATCAGCAGAATTTGTTTTGAAGAGAGATAGATTGTCCTTGCAATGAGATTTTAATATATCCCAGGATGAGAACATTTCTCGTGGATTAACAGAAAAAGAAAACATTTTGCGAAGATGTTACTGGCCAAGATGTACTTAGCAAAAATCCTGCCAGTGTCACCAATTTATGGAAGTCTTAGATAGGACATTTTTCAAGGCCAAAATGTTTGGGGTTGCGTAATTGTGCAATCTTCAGAAAAAAACTATATTAGTAATTCTTTTAGAAAACAATCACCCAGTGGATGGCTTTAATTTAAGCATACCCAAATGACAATGTTCTAGTACGAATTCAGACTGAACAAAGTATAGCTTAGTTTTTTAAACTATTGGTAATTTCTGTCCATATCTCTGAGATGGGGTATTATGATTACATACATTATTTACATTATTCGGACTGTTATCCTCATCTTCATTGCCATATTCACAACGTTTCAGCCACTATATCACTGAGATGAGGTATTATGATTACATACATTATTTACATTATTCGAACTGTTATCCTCATCTTCATTGCTATATTCACAACGTTTCAGCCACTATATCACTGAGATGAGGTATTATGATTACATACATTATTTACAATATTCGTACTGTTATCCTCATTTTCATTGCCATATACACAATGTGTCAGCCGTTGTACACTCCGACCTTTATTTCTATGTCTCTCTATATATCTGCCTATATCTCTAGGATGAGGAATTATGATTACTTGCATTATTTACATTATTCGGACTGTTATCCTCATCTTCATTGCCATATTCACAACGTTTCAGCCGCTATATCACTGAGATGAGGTATTATGATTACATACATTATTTACAATATTCAGACTGTTATCCTCATCGTCATTGCTATATTCACAACGTTTCGGCCGTTGTACGCTCCGGCCTAAAGGACACATAGCCCAATGTATTAAGACGTTGCTTAGATCCAGTGACAAGACCCAAAGAGTTGTGAGTTCAATAACACAACAGTGATGAACTAAACTTGAAGAATTAACTCAAAGGGAAATAACTGAGACATCCGGGAGAGGCATGACACATGGAACTAGAACAATCTAGCCTGGTGGACGAAATAATGGGTTCGGTTCGAAATTCTAATCACATGTAGAAGGCCGGAGCATACAACAGCCGAAACATTGTAAATATGAACAATGAAGATTAGGATAACAGTTTGAATAATCTAAATAATGTAAATATTGGTTAACTATTTACAATATTTATGTTGTTGGGACTGTTATCCTCATCTTTTTTGTCATATTCCCGACGTTTCAACCGTTGTACGTTCCGGTCTTCTACAGGGTTTCTCTATATTTCTGAGATGAGGCATCGCAACTATTAACATTATTTACATTGTTCGGACTATTGTCCTTATCTTTATTGTCATATTCACAACGTTTCAGTCGTTGTGCGCTCCGGCCTTCTTCAGGATCTGTCTATATTTCTAAGATCAGGTATTTTAACTATTTACACTTTTCGGACTGTTGTCATCATCTTTATTGTTATATTCACGATGTTTTGGCCGCTGTACGCACCAGCCTTCGCCAGGATCACATGGTCCAGCGTTGGTTGAAGTAATCCAGTGATTTGATCCAAAGAGTTGTGAGTTCAATACCTGACCACAGCAGAGGTGAACAAAATTTGGAGAGTTGAATGACTACAAGGAATTAACTGTAACTAGGATATCCAAAAAAGGCATGGCACGTGGAAGTAGAATAATCTATCCCCGTGGACTAAACAAAGGGTTCGATTCAAAATTCCAACCTGTATCTCTTGAAGAAGGCCGGGCGTACAACGGCCGAAACGTCATGAATATGACACTAAAGATGAGGACAAGAGTCTGACCAATGTATATAGTGTAAATAGTTACAATACCTCATCTTGGAAATATAGACAGATATTGGTAAACTCGTAAGATTCTATTGGACATAAAATCGGGGATTAGTTAACTATTGTTATTAAGTAATAAAATAAACTCTACCAAATTACGATATACAGATTGACAAGCAAATATCCGAACTTCTGAAACCAGAAAACCTGTGGAAACCGAATATTTTTAGTGTGGAGTTTTGCATGCAAAAAGCTTGCCTACTTGATGCAGGCCACTTAGACGTGATGTGGCAACAGGTGTCGTGATCGGTCTGACCCCGCCCACTACTCCCCACGTCTGATCTGAGCCCGCTAAACATCAGTTGTTGTCAAGGGTTCGTATTGGAAAGACGTGTGTGCGTTGTTCTCTGATTTTTTTTTCTTTTCGTAATTTTTGTGATTTTTTACAATGAAAATGTCAAAAAGAACTGCAGATAACTTGATAGATAACAAAATGAAGAAAAGGAAAAGAAAGCATCTCTCGTTACCAAGAACACAAGAAATAGAGCTTTTGCAGAAGCTTGATCGCGATGTCCCTGTGCGGCGTCTTACTGAGGAATTTGGTTAAGGAACAACCACTGTGTAAAAAGAAACAGAAAGACAAGTTAGTTCAATTTTATAGCGAAAGTGATGAGCATAAACTAATGAAAACACTAAATACAACAAAATACTCCTTGAGAGCGCCTCGTTACGCCTGCTTGGTCTCACGCTGTCCTCTGACATGAGGTGGAATAAATACATTGAATCAATAGCTTCATCTACTGCAAGGAAAGTTGGCTGTCTGCGTCGTGCTAGAAAGTTTTTCTCATCCGAGTCCATCTTTCAAATCTATAAATCAACCATATGTCCTTGCATGGAATATTGCTGTCATATATGGTCTGGTCCTCCTGCTGTACGTCTCAAGGTCCTTGACAAAATCCAGAGACGATTATGCAAGATTATAGGTCCTCATCTAGCATCCAGTCTACAATCACTATCCCACAGACGTGCTCTGTCTCTTCTACAAGTATTTTCATAGCAACTGTTCCGACGCGCTACTTTCGCTGGTTCCCAGACTACATGAATTTAAGCGTGCTACTAGCCTGGCATCTCAGTCCCCACCCTTTCACTGTCAAAATGATTAAATGTAACCGTCTCTTCTTCTCAAAATAGCTTCTTCTCCCGCACTTCCCGTCTGTGGAACTCACTTCCCCTTACTTGCTTCCCCAATGACTATAATCTTCAAATATTCAAGTGTAATGTCAATCGACATCTGGCACCCTGAGCTTGTTCCCTGACTTTCTCTGTATCGTTTTCCTCAAACACGCCTCTTTACTCAATCCTCTGTAACCCCTTGCGTGCTAGTGACACTCCCGCCTTGATTGGGTAGAATTGCCTTAAAAAAATACCTACTGTGTCTAGTTTTTCGTTGCAGGACTCTTTGGAAACTGTCTTATCCCACTGGCGAGTAAGGGACAGTATTGAACTACAGAGAGACAGACGCCGTACGAAAACATTTTTGTCTGAAATAAATAAAATTTATTCATTACATATGGTCTTAATTATCCTTCTATTTCTTTTATCAGTATATTACTCTATAAATAGTATAGCTGGCCACTCATATTCGAGGATGTCTGTCTACGAGGGCGGCTAGCCAATCCCTATTGCAGACGCTCACTCAGGCATATTTGTGTTTGCTCAACACCTACAGTGTCAACCTGTGGTTTATACAGCAACTATGCTAAGCAGACCTTACTTACAGCTTCTGTGAGAGAGTGGGTTATCTAGCATGATCAATTTGAACAACGCCAGCATACTCAAAACCTCGGTCACGATGACTTGTAACATTGTGCTATCGCCGGACCCCAAATATTTTATCTACATTTCACCGACAAGGCTTGGATCTTGGGTAGGCGGCCAATATATATATATATATATATATATATATATATATATAGAGAGAGAGAGAGAGAGACAGACAGACAGACAGACAGACAGACAGACAGACAGACAGACAGAACAGATAGATAGATAGATAGATATGATAGATAGATAGATAGATAGATGAGATAGATAGATAGAACAGATAGATGAGATAGATAGATAGATATGAACAGACTGAGATAGATAGATAGATAGATAGATAGATAGATAGATAGATAGATAGATAGATAGATAGATATGATATGAACAGTCTGAGATAGATAGATAGATAGATAGATAGATAGATAGATAGATAGATAGATATGATACAGTCTGAGATAGATAGATAGATAGATAGATAGATAGATAGATAGATAGATAGATACAGTCTGGATAGATAGATAGATAGATAGATATGAACAGTCTGGGATAGATAGATAGATAGATAGATGAATCTGGTTGTCTCGAATGCCCCCCCCCACCGGCTTGGTCGGGCAGAGTTCTAACAAGAGGCATGTTTCAGGCAGGCGTTTACTTTTATATGCCATTCATAAATCAAGTCTTTCTAGCGAAACGCAGCAAATGTGGCAGCCTCAGCCAGATTTTCCGCTTAAAATATGCAATCTTTCTTGTTAACGAAACAAACAAAAAGGATAAGAAATAAATGAAATATCTACCTGCAGTAAGTAAATTGCTTGCTTTTTCTTACCTTTACGATATCTTCCTTCTTCTCGACGATCATTAGGGGAAAAAAATACTTATTATTTGCTGTCATTTTTAGATCATTTTCTTTTCAGTTTCTTTCTCCGGACGGTAATTTTTTTTTCTGAGCAATGGCCGCGAACACCTGACTTGACATTTACCATAAAGCCTCACTCGGGTTTTTTACTGAAGGTAAAAATAGAATTAATGACTTCGACCCACCTGGGCAGGTGTAAACAGAAAAGTTCTCGAGCATTCCGTTTGACCTGAACACGTGTATCTTTTTTTTTGCTTTTTAATCATTTCACCCCAAGCAAGGCAATAAAGCCACTAAGACCCAAGAAGTGTGAAAGAATAAGAAAAAGAAAAAAAGTCATTATTAAGGAAAGCAGAAATAAAATAGCAGGAATTAAAAAGACAGTAGATAACTATTGGTTTTGCATTTAGATTTTTGAAGATCAAAGTTGAATGGGAAACAAGAAGCTGGAAGAAAGTTCCACAAGCGAGAAGTGCGATAGAAGAAACTGTTAGCATAGGACCTACGGTTGCATATAGCCATTTCAACTATGAAAGGATGAGACCTAGCTGCTAATCTAGTACTGCGCTTAGATTCACAACTTCTACGTACCACAGAGGGAAGTTAATCGAAACAATTAGCATGAAAATATTTATAGAAAAGGCATACATTGGCTACATTGAAGCAGTTGAAGTGTGACTGAAACCGAGATGCCAGTTCAGGACCAATAAAATTGCAGATCCTTCTTTGGATTTTATCAACAATCTCTAAATATATACAATTAGACCGTATGTGGCAATAATATTCAAAGCAAGGGCGAATGATGGACTTATAAATAGGCAAAGCAAATATTAGAGATAAAAATTGTCTCTCCCGACACAGGGAATCAATTTTCTTAGCAGCAGACCGAGCAATTCATTCTATATAATCCTTCCACTTCATGTCAGCCGAGAATGTTAGTTCGAGAAGGCGTGATGGGTCCCTCTTCTGGAGGTCAACACTAACCATACTGATGGAAGGTAAAAATGGGTCTCTAAGAAGATTAACAGAAAGAAATTTTGTTTAGGAGGCGTTAAAATGAACACGTCATTTCTTTCCCCAGTCAGCAACAGATTATAGGTTATTTTTTAGACCATCTTCCAATTTGACCTTATTGAAGCGATCAGATTTAGACAGGAGTAAATGGTTGTATCATCAGCATAGGAAACGAGCTGAGATCTGATGACACCAGGTAAGTCGTTAATGAAAATATTTATAATTTTTGCAACCCTGTTGTCAAATTTCCTTTTCAATGGTTGATATTTCTTCTTTTATGTGCCATGTTACTTCCAGACGTGAACGATCATAGCTCTCCACAATTTCCTGTTCTTTGTAGCTCTTAATAAATTTTGTCTTCTTATCCCTCCAAAGACCTCCTCCTCCATGCATTTACACAAGCTCGATAGTCAGAGATTATGCCTAGTTTTCCGATGCCCCTCTTGCCTTCAAACTGTCCTGTAGGTATCATACTTCCTAAGCCTTCTTTCCTCATCATGTAACCTAAAAATTGTTGCTATCTCTTTCTGATGTTAAGTATAAGTCTCCTTTTTGTTTTCATTTTCTCTAAATCATTATCGCTGGTCACATGTTCGGTCCATGGTATTCTCAGCATCCTTCTGTAGAACCATATTTCAGATGCATCAAGTCTCTTCTTTATCTGTGAGGAGACTGTCAAGTTTTCACTGCCATATGGAAGGACTGATATTACATGACAGTTCAGTTTTTCTTTTGTTTCTAACAATTTTTCTGTTTCTTAATACTTTGCTTAGCTTTTGGAAGGCATCTTTCACTATCCCAATACATCTTGAGATTTCGGTGTCACACTTTCCTTCCTCTATTAAAACATTTTCCAGATATTTAAATTGTTTTACTTGTTTGATTTTTATATTTGTAATTTGCATATTGGGCTGTTCCTTTTGCTAACAACCATGCATTCTGTCTTTTTTTGCAATTGAGGTTTAGTTCTTTGTTCTCCTCTCTTTCGGCATCTTCTTCTAGAAGTTCTTGTAGTCTTCTTTCTGTGACTGCTATCATCACTATGTCATCTGCATATCTTATGTTGTTAAGATTGTGGCTGCCAATAATGAACCATAATAGGAGTTGTAATTCTCTTAGAATTGTTTATTATATAGGTTATATCCGTGTCTTACACCCCCTTTCTATTTTTTGGGATATATTTACTGAATTCATTTTCAATCTATACACAGGCAGTTTGATGCCAGTATAGGTTCTTCATTATTCTAATACCCTTCTTCCTAAATATGCCAACCTTAACATCACTTGACAGGGTTATGGTTAGGGTTATGGTTAGTGTTAAGGTTAGGGTTAAGGTTAGAGTTAGGGTTATATTTTGAAACAAATTGCACTGACACCTAACATCCATTCGGTTTACTGACAGAAAGAAGGCTCTCTTGATTTATTATAAATTGTCACAAAGACTATTGTCCCCATCTTTATTCTTATTATCACAATGTTTCAGTCGTTGTGCTCTCCGACCTTCATCAGGTGAATGTCTGAATCTCTGGAATGAAGAGTTATCATTATTTACATGCAGACTATTGTCTTCATCTTTGTTAAATATCTTAGATATCTTCAATCTCCCCTTTGTAATTTTCATTTTGAGAAATCACTTTGTCTAACAACCATTCATTCTGTCTTATTGAAATTGATGTTTAGTCCTTTCTTCTCGCTTTCCTTCACTACTTTCTATAGGAGTTCTGGTAGTTTCCTTTCGGTATCTGCTATCATGAGTGTCATCTGCATATCTTATGTTGCTAAGATTGTAGCTGCCAATAATAGGAACTCTAATTCTTTTAGAATGGCATCACTGTTTCCATTGAATATATCTGGTGAGACGACCCATCCTTGTCTTACACATCTTTCTATTTTTGGATATCTGTTGAAGTTATTTTCTATCCGTACGTAGACGGATTGCTATCAGTGTAGGTTCTGGATTATTCTGATATCCTTAGTAAATATGGCAAGCTTCCCTAGCAGCAGACACAGGTATATTTTTAAATAAATCACACTGAAACTCATCATTCATTCGGTTTATTGACAGAAAAAAGACTCTCTTGATTTAATATAAATTGTCTCAAGGACTTTTAAGTGATTGTCGGAATGGGATCTACTTATTTAGATTATTTAAATGCGGACTATTGTCCTGATCTTTGTTGTTATTATCACAATTTTTCGGTCGTTCGGCTCTCCGATTTTCATCAGGTGGACGTCTGGAATTCTGGGATGAGGAGTTATTATTTACATGCAGACTATTGTCCTCACCTTTGTTGCTGTTATTTCAATGTTTTGGCAGATGATGATGATGATATCCTACACAAGAAAACAAGGGATAAGCTTCTATTCTTGTTCAAAAGACCTAGGAGGAATGTAAACCGGCGATGTGCAAAATCATCCACTCCTATTGATGAAAAACACAAATAAATCAATAGTAAATAAAAGTTCAGAGTTTTAGGCAGAGACGTTATAAGTATAGAGATGAAGTGGAATTATTACCTGCATATAAATTGACCCCTAAAATTACGAAAGGTTAGAGTCTTTGTGCTATTGCATTATCTATAAAACATATGAATACATACTTCTGAATATTGTATTGCTCTTTCTGAAATCATTTTCAGCATAATTATTGCCTTCCTTGTTCCAGTGTTTTTAACAAACCCTCACTGTTTGTGTCCTATTTTGGCTCCAATACTGCTGAGCGACCTATTCATCAGAATTTGGATGATAAGTTTTGTTATATGGCACATTAGGCTGATTCTCCGATGGGGCCCACATTCGTTTGCATGTGGCTTCTTATGCAGTGTTATAAAAATGGATCTACTTAGGTCTTTGCATATATCACCAATGCTGTAGATTTCATTTATTATGTCTGTGATTTTCTCAATACTGAAATCAACTAAGTCTGTCAGCATCTCTATTGCAATATCGTCTGCTTTGTTTTTGGTTAGTTTGGCCGTTGGCTGATTCCGTCTCAACCAAAACTGTGTTTTAAAAAGTAGAAAGCAAGAAAAAAGATGATAATGCTTTTTTCGCGAAGTCTGTTTTACATTTTAACAAGGAAATAATTAATCAGTACTGTAAGATGTCAGCAAAACCGTGTTCAAAGACCAAATATGATGCAACGTTTGAAGCCATTTTTCTGTGAAAGGATAAGTTCATCAAAACGGATGTTAACTTGATGAGGAGAATATCATTAACAGAGCGCATCTTGTAATGTTTAGGGTGAGTAACAAAAGATTGAGTAACAAAACAGATTCGCCAATTTTCCTGAGAGGAAATACAATTGGGCATGCAATTTAGAGATAACATGCCACGAAAGAATGGAATATAAATATCGCCTATTTATATTTAATATTCTAGTATTACGAAGTGAGGGTACGGATAAGTATTGGTAGTCTATGGAATCTGGGTAAATATTAGCCTACCAGATCCCTCAAATTCCCATATAAAACTTCACTATTTACATTTAATATTTTCATACAACGACCAAGGAATCGACTCACTTACATTTCCTCCGTATTCCAATTGTTTACAGTGAAATATATTGCAAATATGTACATGTGATAGTTCGATAATCTACACATAAAAAAAATTAATAATGGCTGAAAATGCTTCATCTAATAAAAATTAAAGATGAAAGTAAATCCTAGTCAAAAATTAATAATAATGGGTGAAATATGTTCATCTAATAAAAAATGAAGATGAAAGTAAATCCGAGACAAAAATTAATAATGGCTGAAATATGTTCATCTAATAAGAAATGAAGATGAAAGTAAATCCTAGTCAAAAATTAATAATAATGGCTGACAATGCTTCATCTAATAAGAAATGAAGATGAAAGTAAATCCTAGTCAAAAATTAATAATAATGGCTGACAATGCTTCATCTAATAAGAAATGAAGATGAAAGTAAATCCTAGTCAAAAATTAATAATAATGGCTGGCAATGCTTCATCTAATAAGAAATGAAGATGAAAGTAAATCCGAGTCAGAAATTAATAATAATAGCTGAAATATGTTCATCTAGGAAGTAATGAAGACGAAAGTAAATCCTAGTCAAAAATTAATAATGGCTGAAATATGTTCATCTAATAAAAAATGAAGATGAAAGTAAATCCTAGTCAAAAAATAATAATAATGGCTGAAATATGTTCATCTAATAAGAAATGAAGATGAAAGTAAATCCTAGTCAAAAATTAATAATAATGGCTGACAATGTTCATCTAATAAAAAATGAAGATGAAAGTAAATCCTAGTCAAAAATAATAATAATGGCTGACAATGTTCATCTAATAAGAAATGAAAATGAAAGTAAATCCTAGTCAAAAATTAATAATAATGGCTGGCAATGCTTCATCTAATAAGAAATGAAGATGAAAGTAAATCCTAGTCAAAAATTAATAATAATGGCTGAAATATGTTTCATCTAATAAAATCCTAATGAATGGAAATATGAAATAAAAATAGAAGATGAAAAAATCCTAGTCAAAAAAAATAATAATGGCTGAAATATGTTCATCTAATAAAAATGAAGATGAAAGTAAATCCTAGTCAAAAAATTAATAATAATGGCTGAAAATGCTTCATCTAATAAGAAATGAAGATGAAAGTAAATTCTAGTCAAAAATTAATAATAATAGCTGAAAATGTTCATCTAATAAGAAATGAAGACGAAAGTAAATCCTAGTCAAAAATTAATAATGGCTGAAATATGTTCATCTAATAAAAAATGAAGATGAAAGTAAATCCGAGTCAAAAAATTAATAATAATGACTGAAATATGTTCATCTAATAAGAAATGAAACGAAAGTAAATCCTAGTCAAAAATTAATAATAATAATGAAATATGTTCATCTAATAAAAATGAAGATGAAAGTAAATCCTAGTCAAAAATTAATAATAATGGCTGAAATATGTTCATCTAATAAAAATGAAGATGAAAGTAAATCCTAGTCAAAAATTAATAATAATGGCTGGCAATGCTTCATCTAATAAGAAATGAAGATTAAAGTAAATCCTAGTCAAAAATTAATAATAATGGCTGGCAATGCTTCATCTAATAAGAAATGAAGATGAAAGTAAATCCGAGTCAGAAATTAATAATAATAGCTGAAATATGTTCATCTAGGAAGTAATGAAGATGAAAGTAAATCCTAGTCAAAAATTAATAATGGCTGAAATATGTTCATCTAATAAAAAATGAAGATGAAAGTAAATCCTAGTCAAAAAATAATAATAATGACTGAAATATGTTCATCTAATAAAAAATGAAGATGAAAGTAAATCCTAGTCAAAAAATAATAATAATGGCTGACAATGCTTTCATCTAATAAGAAATGAAGATGAAAGTAAATCCTAGTCAAAAATTAATAATAATGGCTGACAATGCTTCATCTAATAAGAAATGAAGATGAAAGTAAATCCTAGTCAAAAATTAATAATAATGGCTGACAATGCTTCATCTAATAAGAAATGAAGATGAAAGTAAATCCTAGTCAAAAATTAATAATAATGGCTGACAATGCTTCATCTAATAAGAAATGAAGATGAAAGTAAATCCTAGTCAAAAATTAATAATAATAGCTGACAATGCTTCATCTAATAAGAAATGAAGATGAAAGTAAATCCTAGTCAAAAATTAATAATAATAGCTGAAATGCTTTCATCTAATAAAAATGAAGATGAAAGTAAATCCTAGTCAAAAAAAATTAATAATGGCTGACAATGTTCATCTAATAAGAAATGAAGATGAAAGTAAATCCTAGTCAAAAATTAATAATAATGGTTGACAATGCTTCATCTAATAAGAAATGAAGATGAAAGTAAATCCTAGTCAAAATTAATAATAATGGCTGACAATGCTTCATCTAATAAGAAATGAAGATGAAAAGTAAATCCTAGTCAAAATTAATAATAATAGCTGAAAATGCTTCATCTAATAAGAAATGAAGATGAAAGTAAATGCAAGTCAAAATTTAATAATACTGGCTAAAAATGTTCTATCTAATAAAAAAGGAAGACGAAAGTAAATCCTAGGCAAAAAATAATAATAATGGCTAACAATGTTTCATCTAATAAAAAATGAAGATGAAAGTAAATCCTAGTCAAAAATTAATAATAATGGCTGACAATGCTTCATCTAATAAAAAATGAAGATGAAAGTAAATACTAGTTAAAAATTAATAATAATGGCTGACAATGCTTCATCTAATAAGAAATGAAGATGAAAGTAAATCCTAGTCAAAAATTAATAATAATGGCTGACAATGCTTCATCTAATAAGAAATGAAGATGAAAGTAAATCCTAGTCAAAAATTAATAATAATAGCTGAAAATGTTTCATCTAATAAGAAATGAAGATGAAAGTAAATCCTAGTCAAAAATTAATAATAATGGCTGAAAATGTTCATCTAATAAAAATGAAGATGAAAAGTAAATCCTAGTCAAAAATTAATAATAATGGCTGAAATATGTTCATCTAATAAGAAATGAAGATGAAAGTAAATCCTAGTCAAAAATTAATAATAATGGCTGACAATGCTTCATCTAATAAGAAATGAAGATGAAAGTAAATCCTAGTCAAAAATTAATAATAATGGCTGACAATGCTTCATCTAATAAGAAATGAAGATGAAAGTAAATCCTAGTCAAAATTAATAATAATAATGGCTGACAATGCTTCATCTAATAAAAAATGAAGATGAAAGTAAATACTAGTTAAAATTAATAATAATAGCTGACAATGCTTCATCTAATAAAAATGAAGATGAAAGTAAATCCTAATCAAAATTAATAATAATGAAATATGTTCATCTAATAAAAATGAAATGAAGATGAAAGTAAATCCTAGTCAAAAATTAATAATGGCTGGCAATGCTTCATCTAATAAGAAATGAAGATGAAAGTAAATCCGAGTCAGAAATTAATAATAATAGCTGAAATATGTTCATCTAGGAAGTAATGAAGACGAAAGTAAATCCTAGTCAAAAATTAATCATGGCTGAAATATGTTCATCTAATAAAAAATGAAGATGAAAGTAAATCCTAGTCATAAAATAATAATAATGGCTGAAATATGTTCATCTAATAAGAAATGGAAACGAAAGTAAATCCTAGTCAAAAATTAATAATAATGGCTGACAATGCTTCATCTAATAAGAAATGAAGATGAAAGTAAATCCTAGTCAAAAATTAATAATAATGGCTGACAATGCTTCATCTAATAAAAAATGAAGACGAAAGTAAATTCTAGACAAAAATTAATAATAATGGCTGACAATGCTTCATCTAATAAGTAATGGAGATGAAAGTAAAATCTTGTCAAAAATTAATAATAATCACAAATTTTAAATCATAATGAATACACAATAAACATAAACACATTAACAAAAGGTCGATACTACTATTTACATTTTTCGGACTATTGTCCTCATCATTGTCACCATATTTATCACAAAGTTTCGGCCGTTGTACGCTTCGGCTTTCTTCAAGTGGTTGGAATGTCGAACTGACCCCTTTATTTCGCTCACTGGGGTAGACTGTTCTAGTTCCACGTGACATGTCTAATGGATGTCACTTGCCAGTTATCTCCTGTTAATTCCCCTCTCCGAGTTCTCCACTGCCTTAACCGGGTATTGAACTCACACTCTTTTGGGTCCTGTCACTGGATCTAACCAACGCCTTTATCCACTGTGCCATGGGTCCTTGATAAACGTTGTGATAAATATGGCAACAAAGATGCGGACAATAGTCCGAATAATGTAAATAGTCTACATAATACTTCATCTCAGAAATATAGACAGATACTGAAGGGCCGAAACGTTGTAAATACAAAGATGAGGACAATAGTCTTTAAATAGTCTACATTTTCTCATTAACTTAAAGACCAAATTTTATTAACACCAACACAGTAACACATAATGATATATCCATGTCGTACCAAATTTGTATTGTACGATGTTCTCTATTGATTTCAAGCCAAAGAATTCAGGCGTGTTTTTTTTTTATTATTATTTTTATGAACTCCTTTGCTTTTGATTATTTCTTGGGTGTGGTGACACATGCTGCGATTCAAGTTGTTGCAATAACCAACCGACATTCTTTACTGGCTTTTCACAGTGCTTCGGTGCATGAAGATTGTTTTGTTTTGTTTTTTTTCTGCAACTTTGTTTTTGACAATTTCCCAGAAATTTTTACTTGGGTTCAGATTTGAGCTGTTACCTTGCCAGCCCTTTGTTGTCTCATTGAGACTGTTCAAAAAATTCTGAACGACCTTTGACCGCTGGTACAGATTACTTTCATGCATAAATATTGTGCACATGCATGCGCATATGCACTTCCTGTTTCTGTTATAGTAGTTGCACATTGCACCATTAATTGTTGTTCCTGGAAGAAAGAAGTGGATGTCAACGCTTCCAGATTTGGGCTTGGCGCTATAAATCATCTGTTTTGTTGGGTGCTTCATCATCTGAATTGTACAATCTTCATGAAATCTCTCATCAGGGTTACTTTAATGTTTATTTTATACACAAAAAGAAACTGTTGCAGTATAGATTTATAACATTGATCCGGTCTTTATCTCTCCAGGTTTCAGGTTGTTTAGCAAATACCAAACATCTCAATTTCATAGCTGCAGGCAACCGTGCTTTACGGGACGGTCTGCATGATTTCAGGCCAAACTCAAATCATTTGTACCATTTTGAAACAAAGCAGCCCGTATCATCTGTCATGTCAAGAACTTGTTAGGAATCACGTAGCAATACGCTTCTTCAAATGGTCACGTTGGCATTCTGGTTTTGCTTGGAAGAACTTCGCTTTTCCCTACATCGTTAAATATCCTTCAATTTTGGAAATTCCTGAGAGCAATATCCATAGCTATTTCGCTGTAATCTACGTGTAAAATAGTTTCACGTTCAAAATAATCTGTATCCCACTGAACCACAAACTTTGTGCCTCGTGTTACTGAAAATGAGGATTTTTGTCCATGTTTGGATCTTAATTCTGTGGTTGCTAATTTGACAATAACAAAGAAAATTGATTATAAATCATGTATCAATAATTGCTGATCCAATAACAAAAAGTTACTCTATCATAAAATCTATGATAAAAGTTGGTATAAAAAACACAAATCGACAAAAAACATCTAAATGCACTTTTTTGTTGACGCCTACAAAATAAACCAAATTAAAACGCATTTCACCCTTCATGACTTTTATATAATAATCAATTTTCAATTCCTTTATTTACTTATTTATTTCTTTGATTTCTTGAATAAAAAGCAATACGCGAAGCTACGGGCCTGACAGTTGTGTACATTGAAGCCGTAATGACACCTGTTTTATTTGCATTAAAGTGAACATTTTGTTCGTATTTCAAGCTTTACTTAATAGTTCAAACAAATTACATACGAAAAGCATTTATTCATCAAAATATATCCTATCATATTCTATTTTCTGTTTCCATCATTCTATGCTTGTAAAATTTGGCTGGTTTAGAGGTAAAAAAAAAAAAAAAACTCCCTACGCCCGTTTTCAAGCTCATCAACATTGTTGATTCTCCGTCCGCGCAGGAAATGAGTCATAGTCCGGAAAAGGTGGTAAATTGATAGTGCAAGGTCTGGATTGTTGGCAAGGTTGAGGGAGCACCTCCAATGCCACAAGTTTGCACTTGGTCACATTAGCAGTGTGTGTTGGAGCATTGCCATGCTGTAGGAGTGTGTGTCTTCATTTGACCAATGTCAGATAGCGGGCTTTCAACGCTTCATATATTCACTGCAGTTGTTGAGCATAAAGGAGGACAAGCTCAAAGCCCCCCCCCTTGAAATTTCACCAAACATACAACATGACCTTCTGTTCAAATCGCCCTTGTTTGACAGCAAATACTGAAACCTGGCCGGAAGGAAGTGACTGACATCCTATTATTGGGATTACAAAAATAGGAGCCATTTTTCATCCCCCGTTACAATTCGACGCCAAAAACAGGCATCTTGAAGGTTTGTCAGCAGTTGTTTTCAATTGTTCACACGTTGATGAGTCTGATCATTGATCAATTCATGAGGAACATCTCGACGGCATCTGTTCACAAGGTCAAGCTTGTGAAGGCTCAAATTCTACCAACAATGTACGAGTGCTTGGGCTTGGCTGTTGTTCAGCCATTTCAGACAAGGCCTCATCTTTCACAATATAAGGGCTCCTTCACCTTGGTTTGTCTTCGAGGTTGGTGTCACCTTCCTTGAAATGTCTGAACCAAGCTTTTTTGAGGATTTGCCATCAGTTTCTGTCTATTTTTCCGAGATGAGGTATTATGTACACTATTTACATTATTCGAACTATTGTCCTCATCTTTGTCGCCATATTTATTACAACGTTTCGTCATTGTACGCTCTGGCCTTCTTCAGGTGGTTGGAATGTCGAACTGAACCCTTTATTTTGCTCACTGGGGTAGACTGTTCTAGTTCCACGTGCCATGTCTAATGGATGTCAGTTATCACTTATCTCCTGTTAATTTTTCCTCTGAAAGTTCTCCAGGTATTGAACTCATAACTCTTTGGGTTCTGTCACTGGATCAAACCAACGCCTTTATCCGCTGTGCCTTAAGGAGACTTACCCCAGCGAGTGAAATAAAGGATTCAGTTCGATATTCCAACCACCTGAAGAAGACCGGAGCGTACAATGACCGAAACGTTGTGATAAATATGGCAACAAAGATGAGGACAATAGTCCGAATAATGTAAATATTGCCAGTAGTTGTTTTCAAATGTTCACACGTCGTTGAGCCTGGACGTTGGTCAGTTCATGAGGAACATCCCGACATCGCCTGTTCACAAGACCGGGATTATGGCGATGTCGATTGATAGTACTTTGTGAAGGACCAAAAGTACAAAGTACCAACTGTACAAGTACATGGGCATGGCTGTTGTTCAACCATTTCAGACAAACTCTCATCTTCCACAACAGTAGCTCTCCCTGACCTTAGTTTGATTTGAGGCTGGTGTTATTTTCCTTGAATCGTCTGAGCCAGTTTTTGCCACACGTTTCCTTCCGCGCCTTCCACATCATTAATTTGTTTTGTCAATGCCCTTAGTACTTTTATCCACACGAAGAGTGAAATGGTTCAATTTGTAATTTTTCACCACTCATTATCAAAGCTGTAAAATAATGACTAAACAATGTTTACATGTTCTACAGTGTGCTCAGAAAGTAACTATATACTTATATTTTTATTAACAGACATATTTCAATAAAGAATCCTGAAGAATATAATTGAAAATTATAAACGATCGTGAAAATGGCACCCATTAGCATCAATACTGCCTTGGATCCTTTTAATTTTGTTTCTGAATACCATTATGCACTTTGTAGGGGAAGAGATTTAATTTTTTGTCTGACGACCTTATGAGCAGTTCTAAGACCAATATCTCTTAGCTGAGCTAACTTTGGTAAAGATTTTCTTGGGCTCTTTCTGTCAGAAATATTCAACAGTTTCTCTTTCGATAGCTTTGCTCGCCTTCCACAATGTTTGGCATCTTCCACTGATCCTGTTTTCCGAAATTAATCAACAAGGTTATGAACTGCATGGTTGGAAAAGGTGTATCTGAAAATTAATCGGCAAAACGCTGTAGCACCAAATCTGTGTATCTACCAACTTCTTGAAATATGTGTTCGACGAGAAATACACGTTCTTCAGTTGTTAAAAACATATTGCGGGAAAATCTGGAATATAAAAATATGATTAGAAAAGTGTACAATAATTTTCAGAACACATGAAAATAAAGAATGAACAACAATTGAACAAATATCAAATTAATGATACAATATAGAAATACGATTTGCCAAAAAATCATCGGTGAAAATCCGAAAAAACTTTTGAGTCAACCTGATATAGCAGTCGATTTTAACTTCTTTTATATATTTATTGAATTTCCTTGCAAAACATTTACAGAATTTACATCAGCACGCGAAGTCCCATATCTGACAATTGTCTACATTGACTGCACATGTTTCTTTTGCATTATAGTGAAAAACTTCAAGGCGAAAAAATGATCTTTATCTCACGGTTTCCTTAAAGTTTGAACTTCCTGGTAGGCATCTAAAATAACTAAATACGAAAACCTATACATTTCTCGACTTGCTAATCTGCGAGATACGTTTTTCGTTGATGAGACATAACGGGTTTTCTTGAAATTGGCCAAGAATTTGGCATTTGTTCCTGCCAGCCATTGTCGTCTGTCAAAAACAATTTCATTCGTCGCAGCTTTCACCGCCATCTTTATTTCATCTTTTCTCTGAAGCGACTTCGCAAATACTAAACAGAGAAATTAAAATCTTTCATCAGACGTCCAAAATCAACATTGGACATTCAAACCGACTTCTCCTCCCTCTCCCCCACTCACCCGTGCAGCTGCTAGAAGCAAAGAAAAACACGAACATTATTCACAAATAATTGTTTACATCTTTTTCCAAGAACTTACGAATTCCTTTTCTCTCGGGAAAAGAAAATTAACAGTTACTAAACATCTCTTTATTCTCAGTCGGTTCTTTCAAGCCAATTTTCCTGTTATTAATGTCTTATATTACAGCATACCAGCTTTTGTGCCCTCTGGTGCTTGTCGCTTTGATAACATTGTCTATTAGTTTATTTACCGTCGGATGTGCGGGTGGTGTAATAATGAGAAATTGGAAGGTTACAGGCGACTTCATTACATTCACATTCACAAATGTATAAATCCATCTCTTCTCTCCCCAGCTATATGTTAAATAACTGTGCAGACACAGTCCTATAGCCTTGGTTGGCAGCCAGTCTACCGCAGAAAGTAACGGCAACATACTGTGGGAATTCTTCTGCGAACTCAATCAAGAATCGAAGCGTCCTAGGTAGAACAATTACATCCACTTTCGCCGTCCTGGGTATGACGATAAACTACATCCGCGTCCTGGGTAAGACGTCCAACAGCAAGGCCTCTGACCAGGAGGTTTTGAAGAGCGTGGAATCACCTCTTAATTGCTGGTGTTTCCAGGTCCACCCCGATCTGGGGTGGTAGCACCTGTTAGGGTCCCAGCTATGGGTAAATAGTTGACCCCCCCCAAATGGGGGTCAAAACACTATGAAAGCGTAAAAATAGGTTTTAATACCAGAAATACTTTGTAAAAAATTATTATCAGCAATAAATTTTTGAAGAAAAATTATTAACACCAATACAATTACCAGCATTAAAAATCTTGTCGGCATTAAATAACCCATTGAGGTGTTGATATGCCGTAAAACAAACCAAACTAAACCAAGAATCGAAAAAAGACATTGATCGCCCTTAAAGAAAAGAGTTGGACTAATATCCTCATAATTGTTGTTGTTATCGCAACGGTTCGGTCGTTGTGTCCATTATGAGTTAAATAGCTAAGTAGACTGTGATATAAAGCCTTGAATGGGCATCTGTGTAAGAGAAAGGGAAATCGGGAATTTCAAACTGAGGACAAAGTAAAAGGAAGGTGCTTGATTATTGTTTCCTAGAAGACATAACAATTTGCATCTATTAAAATAGAATAAATACGTAGACACATGAACCCTTACGTCCTGAAGGGGCGTGGCATTTAAAAGTAATTACTGAGGCTAACAATGATAGGAGAGAGATAGAGAGAGAGATAGAGAGAAAGAGAGAGAAATATTAATGAGTTTATTCTTGTAGAGGTATGCAATCTGTTATCTTCTGACGTTCGCTTGAATCCATTTGCATACTTTAATATTCTACGAGCGAAAAAAAAACTACTGAAATTCTGCGGTATTTTTAAAAAAAGAACTTTTCGAGTCTTATAAAACAGTAACCTTGAAATGCACGTGCAAAATCATCTTTTTTTTTTTTTTTTTTTTGCTAATAATGTAAATTGCTCCAAAATTGCTTTTTGGTGAATACCCGTATTTGACATAGACATCTCATTTTTATTTTAAACAACCTGTATATTACATCTATCGCCGATGCATTCGAGAAATTTTATAAAAAATTTGCTTTCAGATAGGATTCGAATTAGCTTCCCCCTTCGTAGAACAAACCGCCATAGTAGGACACAGGCTCGATTCCTGCCTGAGAGCACATTTTCTTTATTATAATTTCTCGAGGGCTCAAGCCGATAGATGTAATACACACAGTTTAAAATAATATAAAATAAAAAACGGGGCGTCTATTTCAAATACAGGTATCCATTAAAAATAACGTTTGCAATAACAAAACATGTTGGATTAAAAATAAACCCATTAATTCTTTAGAAATTGATAATGTAAATTTTAATCGCTATAACTGGCGATTTGCATCAAGTCATTTATATAAAATAAGTAGAGAAAGTGAAAAAAATACCCTAGTATTTTTTATGTCTCAGAATTTACCAAATAGGTTTTATATGACAGTTATTTACTTTAATCTCGGGAATGGAACGTTTCGCTGTGGCCGATTCGGCGTCGTCGATTAGGCGTCGCTGATTCGACATAAGAATTTTTCAGCAGAGGGACGATTAGGCTTCAGATTACTACTTCGTCATTATGCACAAATTTGCTCGAATAGTCCAATTTAAGAAAAGGAGAGAGTTGGAGGTAAATTTATATAATATTTCCTTCAGTACAGCTTCTTATTTTTCAGTCGTCAAAGCTCTTTTATTTCAAAATGGAAGCAAATATTTTATCAAAATGTGCAAGTCATACAGGATGGATACCTTTTTATTTTTGACGCAACGAGCAAAAGGGATCCTGAATTAAAGTTTTGCCGATGTGAACACAAATTTGAAATGCAATATTTGTAATTTAAGTTTTTAATTTACATTATTCCATTAGTGTTTTATTAGGATCATTAATTCCCTAAATGAATAAAACCTGTATCCTATACGGAACCGTCATATAGCCTGACGTGCTTTTACCGATTTCGCCACAGAGGAGCGTTTGGTTAATTGTTGGACTTGGTACATTTCATATTCACGTATATATATATATATATATATATATATATATATATATATTATGAAATGAAAAGTTCGACAATTATTTTAAGACATTTTTATGTTTATACATTATTTTTATAGATACAAATATTTAAGTAAATAATATAATAAACAGTATTAATAACATTTACCGGCCTGAATGTCTATTTTATAATGTGTGACGTCATTTGTTTACATTTGGATACGCTTTGAGGGGATATGAATGTACGTGAGAGATTCATGGAAGATTGTAGTTTAAAAACAGTTAAATCGACCTTGCTAACCGAACGATCCCCTGTGGCTCAATGGGTTAAGGCACATCAGGCTATATGACGGTTCCGTATAGGATAAAGGTTCGATTCCTGTCGGAGGACGCATATTTTCTATGAAAATTTCTCGGATATTCAGGCCGGTAAATGTTATTTAATACTGTTTATCATAAAAGAGAGCATTTACTTAAATATCTGTATCTAGAAAAAAAGAATGTCTTAAAATAATTGTCGGACTTTGTCCATTTCATAATGTATTACTTCATATATCTATAAATTCTATTTGCGTGGTTACGGGTGTTTGAGATGACATCTCTGTGCTTTAATTCTTTAAAAATGAGATATCAACTGGCCTAGATCTAAAAAATCTCCTACTTAAGAAAAATATCATTATCGAAAGGAATCCAAACTGTATTCACTTTTTCCATCTAAAGAAAAAAATATTCTTTTAGCCGAAACGTGACGTTAGTTTCGGTTACGGGGACGAGGCTAGCAAATATCGCCTCGAAGAAGTCCCAACTGAGCCTTACTTTATCACAACGGTCTCCTGTGGCCAAATTGATAACGGTATGCTTTGCCTATAGAAATGGTTTCCTTGGTGGTATTATAGTAATAAGAAGAGATGGGATTCCATTATGTAGCTAACCTAGCCTTGCTTTGTCATGACGGTCTCTCGTTGCTAAATTGGTATGCTTCTGCTACAGGAGTGGTTTCCTTGATGAAACAAGCGAATACAGGTTGGATTCGCAGCTTCGTCTTTATTGATTATTCGATCTAGGCCGGTTGATATTAATTTCCTTGTTTAACGAAATAATAAAAAAAAACAAAGATGTCAACTCAGACGCATGCGCCCTCTAAGAACAATGCTTAACTAAAATACAAATTTTGTTAACTAACAAAATTCTTGCCATAACTAGAAATCTGCTTTGTCTTTTCACATCATCTGGACACTGAAAAGAAAATTATCTGCTTTACATCTTCTTCTTCTTCTATGTGCCTTTCCCCTTTAAGACGTGGCTGATCATTGGTCTCCACAACTTCCTGTACTTTGTAGCTGTAAGTTTTTTTCCCTATTTCTACTAATGCCAGTTCTACCAAACATTTATATAGCTTACGGCCACCTCATGCTGAAACATCCCTTCCTGTACGATTACTGAAGTTAAGCAACGTTCAATCCGGTCAGCACTTCAATTGGTAACTGTTTGTGAATACGAATGTTGTAAGATTAGATGTGCGGATGGTATAATTGAAGAACTGAGTTCCAGTTCGCGTTAGGTTCGTTGTATTACGCGCGAGTACCCCTGAGAAAGATATGAATCCACCTCTTCTTCCTCCAACTAAGACTTGTATCACTAAAATATTATTACCTAAAAAAAATTATTACAATGAAAAATATTTGCTGGCTTTAAATAACCTGCAAAGGGTTGATAAGCCGTAGAAAACGAATCGATGAAATCCTGATTAGCTACACAGGCATGTCTTGTAGACTTATTTGCATTATCTGGAATATAAATGTATGGAAATTACCGTGGCCAGAAAGTGAGGGATCAGTTTATATATTGATTGTAACACAGAATTGAACCTCCATTTTATATCCACATTATAATTTCATGTTTCTTTATCCAATTCAAATTAGGTATGAGTCCACCTCCCCCCCACAGCTATGGGTTAATCATTAAGAATGTATCACTAAACTATTATTATCTAAAAAATTCTTACAATCTAAAAATATTTGCTGGCTTTAAATAACCTGCAAAAGTTGATAAGCCGTAGAGAAAGAATCAGTGAATGAAATCCTGATTAGCTACACATGCATTTCTTTTCAATTTATTTACATTCTCTGGAATATAAATGTACGGAAATCACCGTGACCACAAAATGAGGGTTCTGTTTAAATATTGAGTGTAACACGGAATTGAACCCCCACGTTTATCTACGTTATAATTTCTTGTTTATTATATTCTGATTAGTTATGAATTCGCCTCTTCTCATCATTAGAAAGAATTGTGTCACTAAAACACCATTATTAACTAGATTTGTGGCTTTAAATAACCTGCAAAGGGCTGAGAAACCGTAAAAAACGAATCAGTCAAAAACAACCATTTATACGCTTGTTAGACAGGCTACACGCTGCTTCCTCTGTCCCCCTTGCCTTCAATCTGGCCCGTGTCATAATGCCCAATCCTTTTTCCCTCATTATGTGCCATAGATGACTTTCTCTTTCTGGTCTTAAGTGTCTTTTTTCTCTAAAACTTCCTCATTACTCACATGTTCAGTCCATGGTATTCTTAGCATTGGATAATTGTAATTTTTCTTTATGGCTAGTGAGCACAATTTCTTTTTCACTCAGATCGAAAGCATTGATTTTGAAAATATATATTGACGTCTAAATTATCTATTTTTATTCTTATTTCACTCAAAACAAAGCCCAAGAGCCACTCAAGTTGGAGCGTTACTGAGATTGTTCTGATGATGGTGAAAGAGGAATTAAGAAATGCATAGTATGAGGATATGTAGGATAGATATCGGTTGCTCCTGAACTTAAAGAAACCGAGATTGTAGTTGTTAGGGAAGTTTGTTCCACGAAGTAACAGTTCAGGAGAAGAAGCGTTCTGGGTGGAACTTGCTCCTTATAAAAGGAACACAAAGTGAATTTAGAGGATTTACCACCGTAAATATCGCAGGTTGAGGTCCTAGCAGTGTTGGTGACACAATTACCATAGTAATAGCGATAGATTAATGAGAGGCTACCAGCGTTTCGTCTGTGAGATAAAGGATGCAAGGAACAATAATTCAACCGTCACAGGCATGTGTAATCGCTTTTAAACACTGCCAAGGCCGGACAGTGACAAGCTAGGCGGCACTAATCTAGATATGGCAACAATATCCGATCTGATATTGTTGCAATATATCTACGGACGATAAGCCCCCATTCACATAAATACGGTAGTACATACTGTATGTTGGTCTGCATTTGGAGATTCGTCTCCAGCTGTGGTGGTCAAACTCTCTGTTGGAATTTTTGGGTACCTTGGTGTACTAGTGATCCAGCCAAAATGAGCTGACTCATTTTATAGTTCACCAATAGAAGGGTTAACCAATCAGAAGGCTCAAAATATTCAATGCGACGTGTTTAAAGGCGGCCATGTTTTTTGCCGAATATTCACTGGCAGCCTTTGATATCGAAGACTGAAGAATTGCAGAACAGCTGTGGTGGTATTAACGATATAGGCGGATTCAGTGGAGTGTCTGGCCCGTGAGTATTAATCTTTAACGTTGTTTTATTGAACAGATTACGGTAAACATGGTTAACACTCTCTGCTTCAGGGTAGAGCGGGTCCCCAGATGAGGCTATGTCGAAGGGCAGAGTCTCGTCTCGGAAAACAGCTACCCGACCCCGTTTTATACGGTGTCTACGGGGAATTTTTGTCCGAGCCTACGGGCTCGGATACCACACATTAAATTCGGCCTCGTGTCACATCTGACTGCGTTGGGCGGTTGGTAAATATCCTGCAGTTAGAGATTCGTCTCCAGCTGTGATGGTCAAACTCTCTGATTCCGGACAGAGAGGACCCCCAGACGAGGCTATATAGAAGGGCAGAGTCTTGTCTCGGGAAACAGCTACCAAACCCCGTTTTATTCAGGATCTACGGACTGAGCCTACGGGCTGGGATACCCCACATTAAATTCGGCCTTGTGTAACATCTGACTGCGTTGGGGCGGTTGGTAGATATCCTGCAGTTGGAAATTCATTGTAGAATTCACTTGGCTCATTTTTAGGAGTTGACTACCACTTCTACGCGCCGCTGGCGAATCTTATATGTGTTGTTCTTGTCCTAAGTATTATCGTTTATTACCAACTTTCGTGCGATTATTTTATTCATTAACTTTCCCAAGGTTACAACAAATATGATACAGGTAAAAACAGATCATGCCAGCAGTGGAAGTGCTAATCTAAATAAATGAATATTGAAGGCTACAAATAGTATCCCCTGATCAAGATCATGATGTTTGTCCATATTCGCTTACATGCTACCAGTTGCACTCGTAGAATGATCTTGCATAAACCTTTATATTGATGACAATCTTGTTTTTAACAATGAAGTGATTACTCGTGATTTTTTTAATCATTTCACGTCAAGAAAGGCAATAAAGCCACTAAGACAAAATGGTTTACTGAGTGCAAAAGAATGTAAAAAAATAAAAACACTAAGGTCAACAATAAAAGAAAAGGAATTAAGAAAGCAATAGATAACGATTGACATTACATTTAAATTGTTAATGATTTTAACTAGGACGCAAGAAGCCAGGAGAGAGTTCCACAAGCGAGAAGTGCGAGAGAACAAATATGTTAGCATAGAACTCACGGTTACATCTAGTCATTTCAACTGTAAAATGATGAGACCTTGCTACCAAGCTAGTACTGAGCTTAATTTTATAAAGTCTAGGTACCATAGGAGAAAATTCGTAAGAAGAATTACCATGAAAATATTTATAGAAAAGGCAGAGGGAAGCTACATTACAACGGTGGGAAAGTGACTGAAGCTCAGATGCCAGGTCAGGAACAATAATATTGCAGATTTGGATATTATTAAAAATATTTAGATAAATAACAAAAGTACCAGACCCTATGTGGCAGTAATATTCGATGCATGAATGAATAGTAGACTTATAGATATGTAAGATAGATTCTCGCGGGAAAAATTGTCTACCACGATATTGAACTAACTTTCCTCCTGACTTATCAATTGATTCAATATAATCTCTCCCCCCGCCTCACGTCAACAGAAAACGTTATCCCAAGAAGACGCAATAAGTCACTGATGGAAAACAGATGATTAATAAGTTAGATAATTCGCTTTCTGTGACTATTTGAGTTTCGACCACTACGATATAATACCTTGCAAAAATCATAATGCAAAATGTTTATGATTTCTTCTAAATTTCATGAGTAATCTTTCCTCACTAAAAATAATTTTATCATTGATATCGATAGTGATCGATATCAGATCATTTTTACGGGTGCTACTGTGACCATGTACCAGTGCTACCTGCTGCATGTGGTGGAGGCGGGGTCAGCGGTGACTAAACCAATTCTTCCACCAGGCTTTTCT
Organism: Acanthosepion pharaonis; assembly: GCA_903632075.3. Classification (NCBI taxonomy): domain Eukaryota; kingdom Metazoa; phylum Mollusca; class Cephalopoda; order Sepiida; family Sepiidae; genus Acanthosepion; species Acanthosepion pharaonis. The sequence goes on along the minus strand of CAHIKZ030003556.1, from coordinate 1,043,206 downwards.
GGAAAAGGAGGACGACTAGATCCCCAGCAGCAATAAAAAAAAAAAACAATAGCTGACAAAGAGCAGATGAATCTTATAGAGTAAACGGCCATCTTGAAAATGGGGTAGACTGGACTTTATAGCTATGGATGGAACTAGAGCGATAATGACAAGGTCGGAGGAATTGGATAAAGAAACAAGATGATGTGGCTACGGTAGTTTCTTTACATTTATATTCCAGAAAATGTAAACCCTAAAGACATTCTAATCAATATTTGATTGATTGATTGATTAATTTGTTTTTTATGGCTTATCAACCATTTGCAGGTTATTTAAAGCCAGAAAATATTTTTAGATTCTAAGAATTTTGTTTTAGATAATAATCGTTTAGTGGTACAAATCTTACTTAAGATTATGAAGACCCCGTCTTCCCTGTAGAATCCTGCATCATTTCTAACGATTATTTTACTTAAATATATACGTACGAGTTCGCAGGTTTCAGCACTGTTATAGCTTCCCATTGTGGTGTCAAAGGTCCCTTTTTTATCTATGCTTCTTCATTGTTGTATAGTAGTGATTTTCGTGAGTGTTGAATGATTGTTATTTCGATTGTGTTTATTTTTATTTGTTCTTGACCTAAGGAAATGGCCTCGTCCAGCATGGGTTCTGTTATAGAAAGGTAGAATGGTTTTATATCTAGTTGTATAAATTGGCAATTATGTTTGTTTGTTAGGTTGCGGGACCAGTCTGTAGTGGTGTGTTAATTCTTTCAAGTATTGTTTTATTTCTTTTCCCCATATCACTTTTGGCTGTGTTTCTGATTCTGAATGTTGGGTTGGTTCTGAAATATTCTTTGTAGTCTTTTAGTTTGATAAATACTTGCGTTTTAGCGATGAAGATTATTCGGTCGTCTCAATCGAAGCTTTGAGCGATTTTTTTGGCTTCCTTATTGATATCATGGTCTGTTGTTTTTGGTGATTTTCTGTATGCTTTAGTTATGTTGCCCTTGAGTAATTTGTTGTATATAGGGAGCTTAGCTCGTATACATATTTAGTTTTATTCGCTGCGATAAATATGTTAGTTCAATTGTTTATTTGAGCTATATTTTCTTTTGGTTTTTTCTTTTTTTTTTTTGAAAGGCAAAAATTTAAAAGAAAAAAAAGAAAAAGCTTGATAAAAAAAAAGAATGAGACGGAAGTACATTTCTTTCTAAATTTATCACAAATATCACACTCAAGGAAAAAATACGTCTTTAAAACAAAAAATGTCTGCCGCAACATAAAGAACCAGACGACTTCGAAAAAGACTTGATTAACTTTAACATAAAATTCCATAAACAACATGATACCTTAAAAAAAAAAAATACCGCTGGGGATTTTATTTTTATTTTCGCCCATTTAATTTCGATTCTTTTTTCTTTTGTTTTTAACCACAGTAATTTTGCGTCCGAGTTTTTACAACATTTCACCATTCCTGTCAGATCTTCTGTTTTTACAGTGTGAAATATCGAATTACAAAAGTGAGGGAAACAAAAAGAAAAAAGATTTAAATAAAATCAGCAAGAATAAAAAATTCCAATTGAAGACAATTGGCAAGATATTGCGATTAATTTTTTTTTTATTTATTCTTTCTTGTGTTCCTTTAAACGGTTTAAAAATTGTACGAATACTATTCTATTAGTCCCTATCATTACCTTTTCGTTACGATTGAAAATTGCATAAAAGAGGGATTTCTGCCCAAATACATAATATATATATATATATATATATATATATATATATATATATATATATATATATATATATAAATGTTGAAAATTAAGATTTCAAACAGACTGTGTTGAATAAAAATATTTTTGTCTTATTTTTTTAAAATTAGTTTCCTCGACTAGTTTCAGCAAGTATGGCCATCATCAGGAGAAAAAATCCCTGCTTGTTAGTAACAGTGAGCGACAAGAGTGAATGACTCTTTCTGAAGAAAGTGAAGTGTGCCTGTAGATTTCATTTGTTTCTTTGTCGTTAAATCAGTCCTTGTATTGGTCAAAGGCCTTTTAAAAGTTCTTTTTAAGGATTTTTTGATTTTATAAACCATTTCAGGTTGTCATTTGTAATTGTCGTAGCATACCCACGGATGATAATGGGTATGTCCCCATTCACATAAGATAGTAGTAAATACTGTATGTTAGTCTGCAATTGGAGATTTGTCGCCAGCTGTACTGGTCAAACTCTCTGCTTCCGGGTAGAGAGGATCCGCAGAAGAGGCTATGCCGAAGGGCAGAGTCTCGTCTCTGGAAACAGCTACCCGGACTCCATTTTTATAAGGGGTCTACAAGGAATTTTGGCCAAGCCTACGGGCTCGGATACCCTACGTTAAATTCTGCCTTGTGACATATCTGACCGCGTGGGGCGGTTGGTAGATATCCTGCAGTTGGAGATTCATTATGAAATTCACTTAACTCACTTCTAGCACTTATATGTGTTGTTCTTGTCCTAAGTATTATCGTTCATTAGCAAACTTCGATTGATTATTCTATTCTGTAACCTTCCCTAGGTTATAACAGTAAAATAGTATCAAGTAGCAGATTATGAAGCTTTATTTGACCAATTCTGCTTTAACGCTAAGAGGGTTTGTTTTATTGTGAGGGTCGCTTACAAGCGAGAGGGAAAATGGAACGTGCTTATTCTATAACTACAACATTAGTTATTTATCTCGCATAGTTTAGTCTCTGCAAATGTTTTTCTAGCTTTGGTATTCTGAATACCTGCAATATCTGCAGTTATCAAATCCATGTAATCTTTTGTCGAGCTGTGTAAATGTCAGATCTTTTGACGACGCGATTAACAATGCAAAAGATGAAGGTAATGCATGCAAGAATTTATAACCTCCTCTACAATGGCCACCATCTCCAGAAATCGTTATAGTTGTCATTCTCAAGTTGTTTAGGGTATCGTCTGTTTACGGTACCCGATTTTCTGCTACCCCAATATTGCAACTGGATATTTTGCTATTATATTGTCGGTAAAGCCGCAGCTATAGAAAACATGTTTTGCAAAATGAAATTGCAATTCCAGAATCCAGAAGCAATCAATCAAATCGGCCTGCATGAAATCTGGGGTTGGAGATTCGTCAATTATGTTTTCAGCTGTTGTCAATCTGAAAAAGTTACATTTGTTATGATATCTATATCTGTAGTATACGAAAAGTTTCAGTAATAAGATATCTTGTATTTGAAAATATTGAAAATCAGCTTTTATTTATTTATTTATTTATTTGGTGGGGGTCCGTTTTGTTGCTTTTTTTTTAATTAGGTGGTACCGACGTTGCTCATTGGCACATGCCGGCATTTATTTTAAGTCAGATGTCACTGTTTTTGTGAAATGTCCGTATTGATTACTCAGAGCCGTAGTTGTGAATAAAGTTACGATAGAAGGTAAAGAGAAAGCAAAGATGAAAGTAAATCCTAGTGAAAATTTAATAATAATGGCTGACAATGCTTCATCTAATAAGAAATGAAGACGAAAGTAAATCCTAGTTAAAAATTAATAATAATGGCTGACAATGCTTCATCTAATAAAAAATGAAGACGAAAGTAAATCCTAGTCAAAAATTGATAATAATGGCTGACAATGCTTCATCTCATAAGAAATGAAGACGAAAGTAAATCCTAGTCAAAAATTAATAATAATGGCTGACAATGCTTCATCTAATAAGTAATGAAGAAGAAAGTAAATCCTAGTCAAAAATTAATAATAATGGCTGACAATGCTTCATCTAATAAAAAATGAAGATGAAAGTAAATCCTAGTCAAAAATTAATAATAATGGCTGACAATGCTTCATCTAATAAAAAATACGATGAAAATTTAATTTCTAAAATTCATTTTTTCTCTCGCTTCACAAAGGTGTGTATTTCTAAAAATTACGTAACTTAATAGTGACCAGTCGAGTTAACTTTGTTTTCACGTGGCCATCCGAAAATTAATTTGTGAAGATTCGAGAAACCATCTTTGATGAAAATTATTCTCCTTTCTAAAACTCTCTTTGAATGTGCCTCTCTCTCTTTCTCTTTCTCTCTCTCTCTCTCTCTCTCTCTCTCTCTCTTCTTGTTCCTATTTCGTTTTTCTTCTACCACTTCACCACTTAAGCTTCGATTTGAGCCGCCACAGAAATTTGTCATCTCTAAACATCTCTAGGTTTTTGGCTGCCTGCTTTTGCCTCATAATCTTCAAATTCTGCTCTTCCTTAAACCCCATCTCTCCCTCAAAAACGTACGATTCCTTACCATTGTAAGCCATTCTTAATAAGTGATTCCTTCCCTGTAAGTCATTCTTAATAAGTGTAACGTTTCATTATCACTTTTAATAATCTTCTCACGAAACCTGATATTAATCCGTTGCCTCAGATGCCTTTCATTCATTTTCCGCCAACAATATAACATGGATACACGAACACGAACAACTTCCTTTACTGCTCGGCAACGAATCACTCATCTGGTATCCGTCTCAATAAAGCGGAAGTTAAACATGTCCAGATGTAATAGATATAAATATTTGCCAAAGAGACACGATGCTGTCATTCCAGAAACCAAATTGTGATACCGCGTAAATAATTCTAATAATTAATAATAACTAATAATTAATAATAACTAACACTTTATCTCATAAAAAGATAATACAGATTCTACGAAGACGGCCAGAGAAAAAACAATGTAGATGTTATTATAGACACAACGTTTCGACCAATTAACCTCTGGTTATCATCAGGTGTCCATTGATTGGCTGCTATGCCAACGTTAAAAACCATCTTACATTGAACATAAAAGATTCCAAAAACACACCACTGGGATGGCAGCGTAGTGAATATAGGGATTGGTTATATATGTGTTACTGCTATCTAGTGGTCCTGAGTTCAATCCTTGGAACTGACATCACAGGGACAAATATCACACTAATCATCAGCTATTCCATATCAGCTAATCAATGGATACCTGATGATGACAGGAGGGTACTTGGTCGAAACGTTGTACCTATAATAACATTTATATCAATAGAACATTAATTCCAAATAATATAAGAATATTAGTAATTCCTCATCTCAGAAATGAAATAATAGAAAAAAAGAAAGGCGTTGAAAATGGTCAAATTAATTCTAAAGTTGTTTTCAGCTTCAAATTCTATATTTTCCTCAATACAAGGTTTGAGAGTCACTAAAGGCTGATTGATTGATTTATTTATTTATGATGGCTTATCAACCTTTTGCGCTTTATTTAAAGCCATAAAATATTTTAGATTGTAAGAAATCTTTGGCGATAAAAAATTACTGATGAACGTCGTACTAATTAACCCATAGCTGGGTAGGGAGAAGAGGTTGGTTCATGCCTTCTTCAAGGGTATTTACGCCTAAGTGACAATAACGAACCCGACTGGAATTGGAACTCGGCTCTCCGATTTCCAGAGGGAAGCCTTTATCTACTGCAACACCCACACATCCTAGATTACATTATCTACGATCACCCAACTTGGTACTGACCAAGCTCGACGTTGCTTAATTTTAATGATCTTGACAAAGTCCAAGAGAATCTGCAACTGGCATCATGGCTTCAGTCACTCCCCACTCCTTTTCAATGAGTTTCATCTTTGGTACATCGACTTCATGGATTTAAAGGTAATACTAGATTGGCAGTTAGGTCCCATCATTTTATAATTAAAATTTCTAGATGTGACCGTAATTTCGACAGCGAGTTCTCATTATTTGCTAAGTGTAGCCATCAGTTTTATTCTAATAGCTTCTTTTTTTTAGTTTAATTTTTTTAAAAAACAGATTCTTTCTTGTTTTATTACTGACTTGAAAAGACACCATGGAATTTCCCGAAATATTTTGAACTTTCTGCCAAAATGCAACACTTAATGGTTCTCTTCATTTGACTATTTATCGCCCATTTTTCAATTCTCTTACGTCGTCTTGCTCAGATCCACTTTCTCAAATTTCGAGCATTTCGTGTTTCAGTATCAATTACGTTTCGACTTCATCAGCGCTAATGGCTGCGGATGTTTCTCAGTTCTGATACTCCATTTCTTTCCGTGATTTGCCAATTTAACTTACAGGTCTCTCGTCTATAAATATATTCACGTTAATTCTTTTCATGGGCCTTCTTTGGTAATTCAATTTCACGAACTCAAAGCAACAGAAATGTGCTTCTACAGGAGGATGCTGAGGATATCATGGGTCGGACAGGTGAGCAATGACGATGTTTTGGAGAGAATTGAAACGGATAGAAAACTTATATTTAACGTTAGGAAGAGGCAGTTGAAATTGCTGGGACACCTAGTGAGGAAGGAAGGCTTGGAAAACCTGATACTCACATGACAGACAGAGGGGAAAGAGGAACAGGGGAAAACAGCACGTAACATACTTGATGGTCTTGAGCAAATGGATAGTAGAACAGGGTTTGGTAGAAATAACGAAAAGACAAAACTTATTAAGAGCTACGAAGGACAGAAAGATGTGGAGGGCCATGATTGCTATATCCTGAAAAGATACGGCACATAAAAGAAAACTAAATTGTTAGCCGTAACCATAGGTTTTATGTAATCATCATCTTCTGCCTCCTTGAATCATGATATCACTTTGAAACGTCGAGCCGGATCAGTACCCAAATGGGTGACCGCTTGGCGATACCAGATGTTGTAAGTTTGGATTGTAATGAATAATGGCTCGTAATTGTTAATCGGAGAGCCATGTTCTGATTGAAATTAATTAGAAACGCAATTGGGGAAAATTTGATACATGTAGGACATGTTGAAGGCAAGAGGAAAGCAGCAAATAACTTAACGAGCATGTATAAATAAGAGCTACAATGGACAGGAAACTGTGGAGAGCCATGATCAGCAACGTCCTGAAGAGACACGACATATAGAAGAAGAAGAATGAGGATGTGTAAATGGTTGGCAGAACAGGGATTAGGAGAGATAGCAAAAAGACAAAATTTACTAAGAGCTACAATGGACAGGAAACTGTGGAGGGCCATGATCACCGATGTTCTGAAGAGACACGATACATAGAAGAAGAAAAACGAGCTTGTGTAAATGGTTGGCAGAACAGGGATTAGGAGAGATAACAAAAAGACAAAATTTATTACGAGCTACAAGTGAGAGGAAATTGTGGAGAGCCATGATCAGCAACGTCCTGAAGAGACACGACATACAGAAGAAGAAAAATGAGGATGTGTAAATGGTTGTCAGAACAGGGATTAGGAGAGATAACAAAAAGACAAAATTTATTAAGAGCTACAAACGACAGGAAATTGTGGAGAGCCATGATCAGCAACGTCCTGAAGAGACACGACATATAGAAGAAGAAGAATGAGGATGTGTAAATGGTTGGCAGAACAGGGATTAGGAGAGATAACAAAAAGACAAAATTTATTAAGAGTTACAAAGGACAGGAAACTGTGGAGAGCCATGATCAGCAACGTCCTGAAGAGACACGACATATAGAAGAAGAAGAATGAGTTTGTGTAAATGGTTGGCAGAACAGGGATTAGGAGAGATAACAAAAAGACAACATTTATTAAGAGCTACAAATGAGAGGAAACTGTGGAGAGCCATGATCAGCAACGTCCTGAAGAGACACGACATATAGAAGAAGAAGAATGAGTTTGTGTAAATGGTTGGCAGAACAGGGATTAGGAGAGATAACAAAAAGACAAAATTTATTAAGAGCTACAAATGAGAGGAAATTGTGGAGAGCCATGATCAGCAACGTCCTGAAGAGACACGACATATAGAAGAAGAAGAATGAGTTTGTGTAAATGGTTGGCAGAACATGGATTAGGAGAGATAACAAAAAGACAAAATTTATTAAGAGCTACAATGAACAGGAAATTGTGGAGAGCCATGATCAGCAACGTCCTGAAGAGACACGACATATAGAAGAAGAAGAATGGGGATGTGTAAATGGTTGGCAGAACATGGGTTAGGAGAGATAACAAAAAGATAAAATTTATTAAGAGCTACAATGAACAGGAAATTGTGGAGAGCCATCATCAGCAACGTCCTGAAGAGACACGACATATAGAAGAAGAAGAATGAGTTTGTGTAAATGGTTGGCAGAACATGGATTAGGAGAGATAACAAAAAGACAAAATTTATTAAGAGCTACAATGGACAGGAAACTGTGGAGAGCCATGATCAGCAACGTCCTGAAGAGACACGACATACAGAAGAAGAAAATGAGGATGTGTAAATGGTTGTCAGAACAGGGATTAGGAGAGATAACAAAAAGACAAAATTTATTAAGAGCTACAAACGACAGGAAATTGTGGAGAGCCATGATCAGCAACGTCCTGAAGAGACACGACATATAGAAGAAGAAGAATGAGGATGTGTAAATGGTTGGCAGAACATGGATTAGGAGATAACAAAAGACAAAATTTATTAAGAGTTACAAAGGACAGGAAACTGTGGAGAGCCATGATCAGCAACGTCCTGAAGAGACACGACATATAGAAGAAGAAGAATGAGTTTGTGTAAATGGTTGGCAGAACAGGGATTAGGAGAGATAACAAAAAGACAAAATTTATTAAGAGCTACAAATGAGAGGAAATTGTGGAGAGCCATGATCAGCAACGTCCTGAAGAGACACGACATATAGAAGAAGAAGAATGAGGATGTGTAAATGGTTGGCAGAACATGGGTTAGGAGAGATAACAAAAAGACAAAATTTATTAAGAGCTACAATGAACAGGAAACTGTGGAGAGCCATGATCAGCAACGTCCTGAAGAGACACGACATATAGAAGAAGAAGAATGGGGATGTGTAAATGGTTGGCAGAACATGGATTAGGAGAGATAACAAAAAGACAAAATTTATTAAGAGCTACAATGAACAGGAAATTGTGGAGAGCCATGATCAGCAACGTCCTGAAGAGACACGACATATAGAAGAAGAAGAATGAGTTTGTGTAAATGGTTGGCAGAACATGGATTAGGAGAGATAACAAAAAGACAAAATTTATTAAGAGCTACAAATGAACAGGAAATTGTGGAGAGCCATCAGCAACGTCCTGAAGAGACACGACATATAGAAGAAGAAGAATGAGTTTGTGTAAATGGTTGGCAGAACATGGATTAGGAGAGATAACAAAAAAGACAAATTTATTAAGAGCTACAATGAACAGGAAATTGTGGAGAGCCATGATCAGCAACGTCCTGAAGAGACACGACATATAGAAGAAGAATGAGTTTGTGTAAATGGTTGGCAGAACATGGATTAGGTGAGATAACAAAAAGACAAAATTTATTAAGAGCTACAAATGAGAGGAAACTGTGGAGAGCCATGATCAGCAACGTCCTGAAGAGACATGACATATAGAAAGAAGAAGAATGAGTTTGTGTAAATGGTTGGCAGAACATGGGTTAGGAGAGATAACAAAAGACAAAAATTTATTAAGAGCTACAATGAACAGGAAACTGTGGAGAGCCATGATCAGCAACGTCCTGAAGAGACACGACATATAGAAGAAGAAGAATGGGGATGTGTAAATGGTTGGCAGAACATGGATTAGGAGAGATAACAAAAAAGACAAAATTTATTAAGAGCTACAAATGAACAGGAAATTGTGGAGAGCCATGATCAGCAACGTCCTGAAGAGACACGACATATAGAAGAAGAAGAATGAGTTTGTGTAAATGGTTGGCAGAACATGGATTAGAGAGATAACAAAAAGACAAAATTTATTAAGAGCTACAAACGACAGGAAATTGTGGAGAGCCATGATCAGCAACGTCCTGAAGAGACACGACATATAGAAGAAGAAGAATGAGGATGTGTAAATGGTTGGCAGAACATGGATTAGGAGAGATAACAAAAGACAAAATTTATTAAGAGTACAAAGGACAGGAAACTGTGGAGAGCCATGATCAGCAACGTCCTGAAGAGACACGACATATAGAAGAAGAAGAATGAGTTTGTGTAAATGGTTGGCAGAACATGGATTAGGAGAGATAACAAAAGACAAAATTTATTAAGAGCTACAATGAACAGGAAATTGTGGAGAGCCATGATCAGCAACGTCCTGAAGAGACACGACATATAGAAGAAGAAGAATGAGTTTGTGTAAATGGTTGGCAGAACAGGGATTAGGAGAGATAACAAAAAGACAAAATTTATTAAGAGCTACAAATGAGAGGAAATTGTGTAGAGCCATGATCAGCAACGTCCTGAAGAGACACGACATATAGAAGAAGAAGAATGAGTTTGTGTAAATGGTTGGCAGAACATGGATTAGGAGAGATAACAAAAAGACAAAATTTATTAAGAGCTACAATGAACAGGAAATTGTGGAGAGCCATGATCAGCAACGTCCTGAAGAGACACGACATATAGAAGAAGAAGAATGAGTTTGTGTAAATGGTTGGCAGAACATGGATTAGGAGAGATAACAAAAAAGACAAAATTTATTAAGAGTTACAATGAACAGGAAATTGTGGAGAGCCATGATCAGCAACGTCCTGAAGAGACACGACATATAGAAGAAGAAGAAATGAGTTTGTGTAAATGGTTGGCAGAACATGGATTAGGAGAGATAACAAAAGACAAAATTTATTAAGAGCTACCAAATAAAAGGAAACTGTGGAGAGCCATGATCAGCAACGTCCTGAAGAGACACGACATATAGAAGAAGAAGAATGAGTTTGTGTAAATGGTTGGCAGAACAGGGATTAGGAGAGATAACAAAAAGACAAAATTTATTAAGAGCTACAAAGGACAGGAAACTGTGGAGAGCCATGATCAGCAACGTCCTGAAGAGACACGACATATAGAAGAAGAAGAATGAGGATGTGTAAATGGTTGGCAGAACATGGGTTAGGAGAGATAACAAAAAGACAAAATTTATTAAGAGCTACAAAAGACAGGAAACTGTGGAGAGCCATGATCAGCAACGTCCTGAAGAGACACGACATATAGAAGAAGAAGAATGGGGATGTGTAAATGGTTGGCAGAACATGGGTTAGAGAGATAACAAAAAGATAAAATTTATTAAGAGCTACAATGAACAGGAAATTGTGGAGACATGATCAGCAACGTCCTGAAGAGACACGACATATAGAAGAAGAATGAGTTTGTGTAAATGGTTGGCAGAACATGGATTAGAGAGAGATAACAAAAGACAAAATTTAAAGAGCTACAATGAACAGGAAATTGTGGAGAGCCATGATCAGCAACGTCCTGAAGAGACACGACATATAGAAGAAGAAGAATGAGTTTGTGTAAATGGTTGGCAGAACATGGATTAGGAGAGATAACAAAAGACAAATTTATTAAGAGCTACAATGAACAGGAAATTGTGGAGAGCCATGATCAGCAACGTCCTGAAGAGACACGACATATAGAAGAAGAAGAATGAGTTTGTGTAAATGGTTGGCAGAACATGGATTAGGAGAGATAACAAAAAAAGACAAAATTTATTAAGAGCTACAAATGAGAGGAAATTGTGGAGAGCCATGATCAGCAACGTCCTGAAGAGACACGACATATAGAAGAAGAAGAATGAGTTTGTGTAAATGGTTGGCAGAACATGGATTAGAGAGATAACAAAAAAGACAAAATTTATTAAGAGCTACAATGAACAGGAAATTGTGGAGAGCCATGATCAGCAACGTCCTGAAGAGACACGACATAGAAGAAGAAGAAATGAGTTTGTGTAAATGGTTGGCAGAACATGGATTAGAGAGATAACAAAAGACAAAATTTATTAAGAGTTACAATGAACAGGAAATTGTGGAGAGCCATGATCAGCAACGTCCTGAAGAGACACGACATATAGAAGAAGAAGAATGAGTTTGTGTAAATGGTTGGCAGAACATGGATTAGGAGAGATAACAAAAAAAAGACAAAATTTATTAAGAGCTACAAATGAGAGAAACTGTGGAGAGCCATGATCAGCAACGTCCTGAAAGAGACACGACATATAGAAGAAGAAGAATGAGTTTGTGTAAATGGTTGGCAGAACAGGGATTAGGAGAGATAACAAAAAGACAAAATTTATTAAGAGCTACAAAGGACAGGAAACTGTGGAGAGCCATGATCAAACGTCCTGAAGAGACACGACATATAGAAGAAGAAGAATGAGGATGTAAATGGTTGGCAGAACATGGGTTAGGAGAGATAACAAAAGACAAAATTTATTAAGAGCTACAAAAGACAGGAAACTGTGGAGAGCCATGATCAGCAACGTCCTGAAGAGACACGACATATAGAAGAAGAAGAATGGGGATGTGTAAATGGTTGGCAGAACATGGGTTAGGAGAGATAACAAAAAGATAAAATTTATTAAGAGCTACAATGAACAGGAAATTGTGGAGAGCCATGATCAGCAACGTCCTGAAGAGACACGACACATATAGAAGAAGAAGAATGAGAGTTTGTGTAAATGGTTGGCAGAACATGGATTAGGAGAGATAACAAAAAAGACAAAATTTATTAAGAGCTACAAAAGACAGGAAACTGTGGAGAGCCATGATCAGCAACGTCCTGAAGAGACACGACATATAGAAGAAGAAGAATGAGGATGTGTAAATGGTTGGCAGAACAGGGATTAGGAGAGATAACAAAAAGACAAAATTTATTAAGAGCTACAATGAACAGGAAATTGTGGAGAGCCATGATCAAACGTCCTGAAGAGACACGACATATAGAAGAAGAAGAATGAGTTTGTGTAAATGGTTGGCAGAACAGGGATTAGGAGAGATAACAAAAGACAAAATTTATTAAGAGCTACAAATGAGAGGAAATTGTGGAGAGCCATGATCAGCAACGTCCTGAAGAGACACGACATATAGAAGAAGAAGAATGAGTTTGTGTAAATGGTTGGCAGAACATGGATTAGAAGAGATAACAAAAAGACAAATTTATTAAGAGCTCACAAGGACAGGAAATTGTGGAGAGCCATGATCAGCAACGTCCTGAAGAGACACGACATATAGAAGAAGAAGAATGAGTTTGTGTAAATGGTTGGCAGAACATGGATTAGGAGAGTTAACAAAAAGACAACATTTATTAAGAGCTACAATGAACAGGAAATTGTGGAGAGCCATGATCAGCAACGTCCTGAAGAGACACGACATATAGAAGAAGAAGAATGAGTTTGTGTAAATGGTTGGCAGAACAGGGATTAGGTGAGATAACAAAAAGACAAAATTTATTAAGAGCTACAAATGAGAGGAAACTGTGGAGAGCCATGATCAGCAACGTCCTGAAGAGACACGACATATAGAAGAAGAAGAATGAGGATGTGTAAATGGTTGGCAGAACAGGGATTAGGAGAGATAACAAAAAGACAAAATTTATTAAGAGCTACAAATGAGGAAACTGTGGAGAGCCATGATCAGCAACGTCCTGAAGAGACACGACATATAGACGAAGAAGAATGAGGATGTGTAAATGGTTGGCAGAACATGGATTAGAGATAACAAAAAAAGACAAAATTTATTAAGAGCTACAATGAACAGGAAATTGTGGAGAGCCATGATCAGCAACGTCCTGAAGAGACACGACATATAGAAGAAGAAGAATGAGTTTGTGTAAATGGTTGGCAGAACATGGATTAGAGAGATAACAAAAAGACAAAATTTATTAAGAGCTACAATGAACAGGAAATTGTGGAGAGCCATGATCAGCAACGTCCTGAAGAGACACGACATATAGAAGAAGAAGAATGAGTTTGTGTAAATGGTTGGCAGAACATGGGTTAGGAGAGATAACAAAAAGACAAAATTTATTAAGAGCTACAAAAGACAGGAAACTGTGGAGAGCCATGATCAGCAACGTCCTGAAGAGACACGACATATAGAAGAAGAAGAATGGGGATGTGTAAATGGTTGGCAGAACATGGGTTAGGAGAGATAACAAAAAGATAAAATTTATTAAGAGCTACAATGAACAGGAAATTGTGGAGAGCCATGATCAGCAACGTCCTGAAGAGACACGACATATAGAAGAAGAAGAATGAGTTTGTGTAAATGGTTGGCAGAACATGGATTAGGAGAGATAACAAAAAGACAAAATTTATTAAGAGCTACAATGAACAGGAAATTGTGGAGAGCCATGATCAGCAACGTCCTGAAGAGACACGACATATAGAAGAAGAAGAATGAGTTTGTGTAAATGGTTGGCAGAACATGGATTAGGAGAGATAACAAAAAGACAACATTTATTAAGAGCTACAATGAACAGGAAATTGTGGAGAGCCATGATCAGCAACTTCCTGAAGAGACACGACATATAGAAGAAGAAGAATGAGTTTGTGTAAATGGTTGGCAGAACAGGGATTAGGTGAGATAACAAAAAGACAAAATGTATTAAGAGCTACAAATGAGAGGAAACTGTGGAGAGCCATGATCAGCAACGTCCTGAAGAGACACGACATATAGAAGAAGAAGAATGAGGATGTGTAAATGGTTGGCAGAACATGGGTTAGGAGAGATAACAAAAAGACAAAATTTATTAAGAGCTACAAAAGACAGGAAACTGTGGAGAGCCATGATCAGCAACGTCCTGAAGAGACACGACATATAGAAGAAGAAGAATGGGGATGTGTAAATGGTTGGCAGAACATGGATTAGGAGAGATAACAAAAAGACAAAATTTATTAAGAGCTACAATGAACAGGAAATTGTGGAGAGCCATGATCAGCAACGTCCTGAAGAGACACGACATATAGAAGAAGAAGAATGAGTTTGTGTAAATGGTTGGCAGAACATGGATTAGGAGAGATAACAAAAAGACAAAATTTATTAAGAGCTACAAAAGACAGGAAACTGTGGAGAGCCATGATCAGCAACGTCCTGAAGAGACACGACATATAGAAGAAGAAGAATGAGGATGTGTAAATGGTTGGCAGAACAGGGATTAGGAGAGATAACAAAAAGACAAAATTTATTAAGAGCTACAATGAACAGGAAATTGTGGAGAGCCATGATCAGCAACGTCCTGAAGAGACACGACATATAGAAGAAGAAGAATGAGTTTGTGTAAATGGTTGGCAGAACAGGGATTAGGAGAGATAACAAAAAGACAAAATTTATTAAGAGCTACAAATGAGAGGAAATTGTGGAGAGCCATGATCAGCAACGTCCTGAAGAGACACGACATATAGAAGAAGAAGAATGAGTTTGTGTAAATGGTTGGCAGAACATGGATTAGAAGAGATAACAAAAAGACAAATTTATTAAGAGCTCACAAGGACAGGAAATTGTGGAGAGCCATGATCAGCAACGTCCTGAAGAGACACGACATATAGAAGAAGAAGAATGAGTTTGTGTAAATGGTTGGCAGAACATGGATTAGGAGAGTTAACAAAAAGACAACATTTATTAAGAGCTACAATGAACAGGAAATTGTGGAGAGCCATGATCAGCAACGTCCTGAAGAGACACGACATATAGAAGAAGAAGAATGAGTTTGTGTAAATGGTTGGCAGAACAGGGATTAGGTGAGATAACAAAAAGACAAAATTTATTAAGAGCTACAAATGAGAGGAAACTGTGAGAGCCATGATCAGCAACGTCCTGAAGAGACACGACATATAGAAGAAGAAGAATGAGGATGTGTAAATGGTTGGCAGAACAGGGATTAGGAGAGATAACAAAAAGACAAAATTTATTAAGAGCTACAAATGAGAGGAAACTGTGGAGAGCCATGATCAGCAACGTCCTGAAGAGACACGACATATAGACGAAGAAGAATGAGGATGTGTAAATGGTTGGCAGAACATGGATTAGGAGAGATAACAAAAAGACAAAATTTATTAAGAGCTACAATGAACAGGAAATTGTGGAGAGCCATGATCAGCAACGTCCTGAAGAGACACGACATATAGAAGAAGAAGAATGAGTTTGTGTAAATGGTTGGCAGAACATGGATTAGGAGAGATAACAAAAGACAAAATTTATTAAGAGCTACAATGAACAGGAAATTGTGGAGAGCCATGATCAGCAAATGTCCTGAAGAGACACGACATATAGAAGAAGAAGAATGAGTTTGTGTAAATGGTTGGCAGAACATGGATTAGGAGAGATAACAAAAGACAAAATTTATTAAGAGCTACAAATGAGAGGAAATTGTGGAGAGCCATGATCAGCAACGTCCTGAAGAGACACGACATATAGAAGAAGAAGAATGAGTTTGTGTAAATGGTTGGCAGAACAGGGATTAGGAGAGATAACAAAAGATAAAATTTATTAAGAGCTACAATGAACAGGAAATTGTGGAGAGCCATGATCAGCAACATCCTGAAGAGACACGACATATAGAAGAAGAAGAAGAATGAGTTTGTGTAAATGGTTGGCAGAACAGGGATTAGGAGAGATAACAAAAGACAAAATTTATTAAGAGCTACAAATGAGAGGAAATTGTGGAGAGCCATGATCAGCAACGTCCTGAAGAGACACGACATATAGAAGAAGAAGA
Source organism: Acanthosepion pharaonis (assembly GCA_903632075.3). NCBI lineage: Eukaryota > Metazoa > Mollusca > Cephalopoda > Sepiida > Sepiidae > Acanthosepion > Acanthosepion pharaonis. The sequence continues at coordinate 1,026,758 of CAHIKZ030003556.1, read as the reverse complement.
ATGAGGATGTGTAAATGGTTGGCAGAACAGGGATTAGGAGAGATAACAAAAAGACAAAATTTATTAAGAGCTACAATGAACAGGAAATTGTGGAGAGCCATGATCAGCAACATCCTGAAGAGACACGACATATAGAAGAAGAAGAATGAGTTTGTGTAAATGGTTGGCAGAACAGGGATTAGGAGAGATAACAAAAAGACAAAATTTATTTAAGAGCTACAAATGAGAGGAAATTGTGGAGAGCCATGATCAGCAACGTCCTGAAGAGACACGACATATAGAAGAAGAAGAATGAGGATGTGTAAATGGTTGGCAGAACAGGAATTAGGAGAGATAACAAAAAGACAAAATTTATTAAGAGCTACAATGAACAGGAAATTGTGGAGAGCCATGATCAGCAACATCCTGAAGAGACACGACATATAGAAGAAGAAGAATGAGTTTGTGTAAATGGTTGGCAGAACAGGGATTAGGAGAGATAACAAAAAGACAAAATTTATTAAGAGCTACAATGAACAGGAAATTGTGGAGAGCCATGATCAGCAACATCCTGAAGAGACACGACATATAGAAGAAGAAGAATGAGTTTGTGTAAATGGTTGGCAGAACAGGGATTAGGAGAGATAACAAAAAAGACAAAATTTATTAAGAGCTACAAATGAGAGGAAATTGTGGAGAGCTAAGATGATCAGCAACGTCCTGAAGAGACACGACATATAGAAGAAGAAGAATGAGGATGTGTAAATGGTTGGCAGAACAGAATTAGGAGAGATAACAAAAGACAAAATTTATTAAGAGCTACAATGAACAGGAAATTGTGGAGAGCCATGATCAGCAACATCCTGAAGAGACACGACATATAGAAGAAGAAGAATGAGTTTGTGTAAATGGTTGGCAGAACAGGGATTAGGAGAGATAACAAAAAGACAAAATTTATTAAGAGCTACAATGAACAGGAAATTGTGGAGAGCCATGATCAGCAACATCCTGAAGAGACACGACATATAGAAGAAGAAGAATGAGTTTGTGTAAATGGTTGGCAGAACAGGGATTAGGAGAGATAACAAAAAGACAAAATTTATTAAGAGCTACAAATGAGAGGAAATTGTGGAGAGCCATGATCAGCAACGTCCTGAAGAGACACGACATATAGAAGAAGAAGAATGAGGATGTGTAAATGGTTGGTAGAACAGGGATTAGAGAGATAACAAAAAGACAAAATTTATTAAGAGCTACAATGAACAGGAAATTGTGGAGAGCCATGATCAGCAACATCCTGAAGAGACACGACATATAGAAGAAGAAGAATGAGTTTGTGTAAATGGTTGGCAGAACAGGGATTAGAGAGAGAAAAAAAGACAAAATTTATTAAGAGCTACAAATGAGAGGAAATTGTGGAGAGCCATGATCAGCAACGTCCTGAAGAGACACGACATATAGAAGAAGAAGAATGAGGATGTGTAAATGGTTGGCAGAACAGGGATTAGGAGAGATAACAAAAAGACAAAATTTATTAAGAGCTACAATGAACAGGAAATTGTGGAGAGCCATGATCAGCAACATCCTGAAGAGACACGACATATAGAAGAAGAAGAATGAGTTTGTGTAAATGGTTGGCAGAACAGGGATTAGGAGAGATAACAAAAAGACAAAATTTATTAAGAGCTACAAATGATAGGAAATTGTGGAGAGCCATGATCAGCAACGTCCTGAAGAGACACGACATATAGAAGAAGAAGAATGAGTTTGTGTAAATGGTTGGCAGAACAGGGATTAGGAGAGATAACAAAAAGACAAAATTTATTAAGAGCTACAAATGATAGGAAATTGTGGAGAGCCATGATCAGCAACATCCTGAAGAGACACGACATATAGAAGAAGAAGAATGAGTTTGTGTAAATGGTTGGCAGAACATGGGTTAGGAGAGATAACAAAAAGACAACATTTATTAAGGGCTACAAATGAGAGGAAATTGTGGAGAGCCATGATCAGCAACGTCCTGAAGAGACACGACATATAGAAGAAGAAGAATGAGTTTGTGTAAATGGTTGGCAGATCATGGATTAGAAGAGATAACAAAAAGACAAAATTTATTAAGAGCTCACAAGGACAGGAAATTGTGGAGAGCCATGATCAGCAACGTCCTGAAGAGACACGACATATAGAAGAAGAAGAATGAGTTTGTGTAAATGGTTGGCAGAACAGGGATTAGGAGAGATAACAAAAAGACAAAATTTATTAAGAGCTACAATGAACAGGAAATTGTGGAGAGCCATGATCAGCAACGTCCTGAAGAGACACGATACATAGAAAAAGTATGAGCTTGAGTAAATAGTGGACAGAACAGGGTTTAGGAGAGATAGCAACATTTATTAAGAGCTACAATGGACAGGAAACTGTGGAGAGCCATGATCGCCAATGTCTTGAAGAGACACGGCATATAGAAGAATGAGCTTGTGTGAATGGTTGGCAGAACAGGGAGTAGGAGAGATTGCAAATGACAAACATTACAAAAAAGAAGAAGTGGGAGGAGGAGGGGGTGAAGGGGAGGTATGAAAGCCACACCCGAAATGCTTCTTCTCCCAAAGCCATTTTCTAAATTCTATTTAGGAGACAAGGGAGCGGAAATCTTTTTCTGTATTGTTTTCAAACATACGGCTTAAGCAAACATCACTTGTTTACCTTCCTCGGCAACGAATGGTAAGCACCCCGACGAAAGTTCAGCAGAGCGGACATGGCCTGGGCTACGCGGAAGGAAGACTCTCTCAATGCGTTGATTGTATTTCACAGGGAAGTGGCGGGAATAGATGGCTTGAGTGAACAAATCTAGTTTGAAAAATATTTGCGCTTAAATATGAACGCTACTCCACCTAAGTTCCACCTGTACTGCTCGGTGCAGACAGTGGGGGTCAAAAAGATGAAAAGTTACGGCTGAATAATGATTGAGAATTAGTAAGAAGAAGATAGATACAAATAAGTCAACTAGAAGACGAAGAAAAATGCGTACTTTTTACTAGTTTAACAAGAATATATATTCTTATTACAAAATATTTTGAACTCGGAGTTGAATTTCAGCACCAATAACCTATACACTATCTGTACATCCTCTCTCTCTCACACACTCTATCGATATATATATATATATATATATATATTAAAGACATTTTTATGTTTAACGTTCTTTTTTATAGATACAAGTATTTAAGTAAATGCTCTGTTTATAATAAACAGTATTAAATAACATTTACCAGCCTGAATGTCCGAGAAATTTTCATAGAAAATATTCGTCCTTTGACAGGATTCGAACCTGCATCCTATACGGAACCGTGATTTACACTGAAGTGCCTAACCTCTCGGCCACAAAGGATCGTTCGGTTGGCAAGGTAGAATTTACTGCTTATAAACTTCAATCTTCCATGAATCTCGTACATTCATAATACTGTTTATCATTAACAGAGCATTTGCTTAAATACTTGTATCTATAAATAACAACGTTAAACATAAAATGTCTTTAATAAATAAATTGTCGGACCTTGTCCATTTCTTAATATATATATATATATATATATATATATATATATATATATATATATATATATATATATATATATATATATATATATATATATATATATATATATATATATATATATATGGCACAGTGGATAAAAGGCGTTAGTTAGATCCAGTAACAGTACCAAACGAGGTGAATTCAATATGGCGTGTGATAAACATGGCGATAAAGATGAGGACAATAGCCAGAATAATGTAAATAGTGGACAATAATGTTGTTTGGTCAATGAACGGTGAATATCTTTCGGGTGGAAACGGTCAATTTTACCGTCACGAGCTGATCTTTCTTTTCGGTTTTTGTGGGTAACTGACGTACAGCTGGGCCCAGAATGCATTTTGACTAACTTGCCAGCGGTTTGTACTGCAGTTTATTGAATTAGATCGCATCCTGTGAACAAAAAAATCGCTTTGGATTCTCTTGATGCGTTTTCGGCAAAGGAAATAGATGTTTAATTAAAGAGAAATGTTAGCACTAAAATAAATGGAAAGAAACAAGCCAGTCCTTTTGGTGTGTCTCATGAGGATAAGCAGAATCAGTTTGTGCAAAAGCAGGTTTGGTCGGGAAGTAAAAAGTCAGGTGTGCCGCTCTGTTGAAACCTCAAATAAATAAACAGAAAAAAACAGGACGCTATGAAATAACAAGATTCTCCAGAAGTCTCTCTGTTTTGTGAATAATTGTCCATCTGTTTGATACCGAACTTTATTAATAATATTATTATTATTATTATTATTATTATTATTATTATTATTCTCCACAATTTCCTGTTCTTTGTAGCTCTTAATAAATTTTGTCTTTTTGTTATCTCTCCTAAACCATGTTCTGCCAACCATTTACACATCCTCATTCTTCTTCTTCTATATGTCGTGTCTCTTCAGGACGTTGCTGATCATGGCTCTCCACAATTTCCTGTTCCTTTTATCTCTTAATAAAATTTGTCATTTTCGAATCTCTTCTCAACCATATTCTGTCAGTCATTATCATGAGGCTCGCTAGTAAGGTTACATATTGTTTTCCACTGTCCTTCCTTCCTTTGGCTATCAAATTCTTCAAGGTGTCTTTCCTTGTCATGAGACCAAGAAATTTCGACTATCTCTTCCTGATGTTCAGTATAAGTATCCTTTTTATTTCTATTTTCTCTAAAACTTCGACCCTGCTCACATGAATATTCTATAGAATCACATTTCTGTAGCTTCAACACCTTCTTGGTCAACATTTACTGCCATATAGGACTGATATTACATAACAGTTCATTACCCTTTTCTTTGTTTATGTTGCTTCAGGTCTCCTCTTTATCAGTGAGGAGATTGTCCAGCATTCACTGACATATAGGAGGACTAATATTACATAACAGTTCATTACCCTTTTCTTTGTTTCTGTTGCTTCAAGTCTTCTCTTCATCAGTGAGGAGATTGTCCAGCATTCACTGACATATAGGAGGACTAATATTACATAACAGTTCATTACCCTTTTCTTAGTTTCTGTTGTTTCAAGTCTTCTCTTCATCAGTGAGGAGATTGTCCAGCATTCACTGACATATAGGAGGACTAATATTACATAACAGTTCATTACCCTTTTCTTTGTTTCTGTTGCTTCAAGTCTTCTCTTCATCAGTGAGGAGATTGTCCAGCATTCACTGACATATAGGAGGACTAATATTACATAACAGTTCATTACCCTTTTCTTAGTTTCTGTTGTTTCAAGTCTTCTCTTCATCAGTGAGGAGATTGTCCAGCATTCACTGACATATAGGAGGACTAATATTACATAACAGTTCATTACCCTTTTCTTTGTTTCTGTTGTTTCAAGTCTTCTTACTTTCATCAGTGAGGGAGATTGTCCAGCATTCACTGACATATAGGAGGACTAATATTACATAACAGTTCATTACCCTTTTCTTTGTTTCTGTTGTTTCAAGTCTTCTCTTCATCAGTGAGGAGATTGTCCAGCATTCACTGACATATAGGAGGACTAATATTACATAACAGTTCATTACCCTTTTCTTTGTTTCTGTTGTTTCAAGTCTTCTCTTCATCAGTGAGGAGATTGTCCAGCATTCACTGACATATAGGAGGACTAATATTACATAACAGTTCATTACCCTTTTCTTTGTTTCTGTTGTTTCAAGTCTTCTCTTCATCAGTGAGGAGATTGTCCAGCATTCACTGACATATAGGAGGACTAATATTACATAACAGTTCATTACCCTTTTCTTAGTTTCTGTTGCTTCAAGTCTTCTCTTCATCAGTGATTAGATTGTCCAGCATTCACTGACATATAGGAGGACTAATATTACATAACAGTTCGTTACCCTTTTCTTTGTTTCTGTTGCTTCAAGTCTTCTCTTCATCAGTGAGGAGATTGTCCAGCATTCACTGACATATAGGAGGACTAATATTACATAACAGTTCATTACCCTTTTCTTAGTTTCTGTTGCTTCAAGTCTTCTCTTCATCAGTGAGGAGATTGTCCAGCATTCACTGACATATAGGAGGACTAATATTACATAACAGTTCATTACCCTTTTCTTTGTTTCTGTTACTTCAAGTTTGCTCTTCATCGATGAGGAGATTGTCCATCATTCACTAACATTTAAGAGGACTGATATTACATAACAGTTCAGTATTCTGTTCTTTGTTTCCTACCAAGTTTTCTTAATACTCTGCTTAGCTTTTGAAAAACATCTTTCCCTATCCTAATGCACCTTCAGATTTCATTGTTGTACTTTCTGTCCTCTGTTAAAAAACTTCCCAAATATTTCAATTGTTGTATTCTTTTCATTTTGATATCCCCCTTTTATTCTATGTTGTGCTTTTCCTTTTGCTGACAATAATCTACCGTCTACTTTCAGTTGATCTTTAGTCCTTTCATCGCGTTATCCTTTATTACATTGTGTAGGAGAACTTTCCTTTCCCTGTCTGCTACCATCATTGGGTCCTCTGCATATCTTATGTTGTTAATTTAATGGATGCTAATAATGCATCCTTGTAAATTTCTCAGAATTGCCTCGCTGTATAGATTGCATAAGTCTGGTGAGACGACCCATCCTTGTCTTACACCTATTTTTGTATATCTGCTGAATTCTATCCGCATGCAGTTTCGGCTGTCGATTATCGTAATATTTCCCAAATATGTCAAGGTTAGCTATCAATTCAAACAGTTCTTTTGTGACGTACTTTGTGAAATGTTTTGCATAATTTTATTGAAATCTGAAATGAGTTTTTATTTTTAATGGATTAGCTCATTTTGCGTACTTGTAAATCCAAGCGGACCCAAATACTGGATTTATCTGACATCGGCTGCTGATATGAAAGCGGGTAATTTAAGAATAGTGAAGGTATTTGTTTACGGAAAGATTTTGGCATTATCGATTATCTGATAAACATGAACCTCCTCTCAGGTAAGGCACACCTTCTTGCATGATGACTAGACAAATGAAAGAATATGTCGACAATTTTGTGCGGCCATTGATAGGAAAAGGAAAGTGGGTACGATGGAAAAAGATAAAAGGAAAGGGAAAGAGAGAAATAGGGAATGAGAATTAAAGGAGAGAGAGAGAGAAAAAAAACGAAGGAGAAAGGGAGAGAAAAAGAGAGAGAATGAGCGAAAGAGTGAGAAGCGTCAGAGAGAAAAGAAGTAAAGAAAGAAATTAGCAGTAAAATTAAAAGAGGGAAAGGAATGAAAGGGAAAGGAGAATGAAAAGAGAAGAGAAAAGAATGAAAGAAGAGCGAAAGAGTGGGAAAAAGAAGAGAGGGAAATGAAAGAGAAAGACGAAAAATGAGGGAGTGTAAGAAAGAGAGGCGGCGAAAGTGGAGAATGAAAAGAGAAAGAAAGAAAGAAAGAAAGAAAGAAAGAGTGAAGGATTGCGAGAATGAGTAAAGAGAAAGAGAGGGAGAGAGACAACTGCACACACAATAACACATGCACACATGTAACTGCATTTATGTCAATATGTTAATTATATAATGATCAAATGGTAAAATATTTTTTTGTTTATTATTTTTATTTTTTTTAATCTGGCTTGGTGACAGTTCAAATGGTAGGGTATTAATTATGGGTGGTTAGTTTTATAGATGCATTTTCTTTGTTGTTTGAATATAATAATAATAATAATAATAATAATAATAATAATAATGGACTCTCTCGCGTCGATTTCGACCTATGAGGATCTGACAGTTTAATTGATTCAGTTATGAAATTTTGTGCGATAAGACCCGCTAGTGATTTACAAAGGAGGCCACATATAGAGCAAGAGTAAGGATTGTGGGATGAGATCACCGTTAGATTGGATGACCTTTTAGATCTTGCTCTCGCTTCTTGAAGATGATTCAGACAAGCAGATTGAAAATTGCTGAGTCCACTAAAACACGTTGATCTCCATTCTACCCGCTCCAGGCTAAACACTCAAGGGTGCTATGTGGAATATTGACAGCTGAGAAGTTGCTCTTCAGCTTGTCTTTGTATCTTAGCCATGGGCGTCCTACATTCCTGTAGCCCTGATCTAACTGGCTGTACATTAGGATCTTGGGTATCCTGTCATCAGACATTCTCAAGACATGACCAGTCCAGCATAACTGAGACTGTATGAGAAAAGTCTCGATTCCTCCAATATTACACCTGTTAAACAGGTTTACGTTAGATGACTTATCTTGAAGCTTAACTTCACTGATTGCACGCAGACAGCTTTTATGGAAAACAGCTAGCTATATATATATATAAGGCATATAATATACACACATGTACACACGCATGCACTCACACCTATGCACATACTCACACACACACACACACACACACACACATATATATATATATATATATATATATATATATATATATATATACAGAGGTAACAAAAATACATTTACAAACTTTTAGGGCGGGTTCCTCACACTAAAAGGACAAAAATCCTCAAATCCTTCTCTTTGAATTATTATGTTTAAAGTTTAAGGTAGACGCTGTTAAATATACAATCCAAGATTCAATCCCAAAATACGTTGGGGAGGGTTAATGACACTAAAATAAGTTAACATATTCATAAGCTCGCTGATGAAAGTTTTTTGCCGACCGAGAGGGCTCTTCGCCTCAGCAGCCAAGTGGGTGATGCCTCATCATTAGTGAAGCGTTTCAACATAGGCGCTCAAGGCCATATGCTTCGTTAAACAGAGCTCCCCAATCAGACTATCGTGAAATAATGACTGACGGGACAACGGCTGGACGTTGGAGAGGCCATCCATCGCCTGGAAGAGGAACTTGAGGGCTAACTGGCCTACAGGATAGAAGGAGCATCTGCCTAGGGGCGCACGGCGGGCCTCCTCCTCGCACGAGTGCACACTTCTCAGAGACGGAAGTTTTTATTGGTATCTCCCTTTCAGAATTCTCTATTCATATCCGCTTGCGAACACATTCGATCTAGGAACGTGATGCAAAGCGTATTATGACGAATCTCAATGCTAGGCATACCCTGACCGCTTTCAGAAGGGTAGAGGTAACAGATCTACCGACATTCCTTAAGAGCCTTGCCTCCCCACAAGAAGGAGAACAAGATACTAATTGCATTAATATGGCATACGATAACGGAAGTACAGAGAGTCGATAAAAGAGAATTGGGTAGACAGTTCTGCGTTCTCCTTTAAGGGTAGATTCCTCTGGGACCACAGATGAAATGCGCCCTTGAGCTTCACCTCCATCTCCGACCAATTCATTTCCAGCAAGAGATCAAGACCGAACCAGACGCCGACTTGACCCGCCCGTCCGTCCAGAGGAAATGTCCGGGAAAAAAAAACTCCCTTCCACGTGTCTGACTGACTTATCGCGTCTCGTACCCTCTGATCTCTTTGCCAACATTGTCAATCTCGGCTCTGCTCGATGCAAGAATCGAAACGCCGTCAGCATAGACGGAGTACCTGGTCGAGGTGGTAGAAACTAGTAAGGAGATTCCGAGTAGGACTGGATTCGCCTTTGACTTGCGAGAAAAAGGATCCAATGCAAGAACGTAAAGCAAAGGCGAATGGAGGAAAACAACACGAAAAGCTCCGATCGAACCCCATTCACTTCCACCAGTGCAGCGGGGGACGCGTACAGAAGTCGGATCCAAGTACAGCTCGAGACCGGCGGCCGAAAGAACAGCCTTCAGAAATTGATGGTCAACCCTATCAGAGCGATTTCACTGTCGACTTGCTCGATGATCAAGGGTACCAAATGAAGATTGTCCTGAGTAATCCTACTCATCACAGCACAAGTCTGTTCAGAGCTAATCAGACTAGACAGGACAGCCTGTAAACGGCTGGCTAAGATTTTGGCTAAAATCTTCAACTCTGTGTCAAAGGTCGAATGTAACCTATCCCATCCCCACCGTTCTTATTTAGCAACTTGATCACACAACTAGTGAAGCGTTGACGTATAGACCCCTGCTTCATCCAGTTATGGTAAATCAGTTCCAGAAAGTAGACAAAAACAAGCGACTGCCTCAGGTATGGTTTTTAAAGAAGACCATCTAATCTCGGAGTTTTGCCCCGGCCAACGAGCTTCTACCTTCCCAGATCTCATACTCTGTAACTGACCGCTTCAGTCGCCTCAAGGCGAGGAAAGTCGGCTAAATAGGCATCGAACTGAGCAGGCCTCAGACTCAGCTGCCTAGTGAAGAGATCCTGAAAAGCCTCACATATGCCCACATTTGTAGTCACGGTCCGATTATCCGGCAATCTGACACATTTATCGACTGTGCGATGTCCTCAAGGACACATGACACAGTGGATAAAGACGTTGGTTAGATCCAGTGACAGGACCCAAAGAGTGTGAGTTCAAACCCGGTTAAGGCAGTGGAGAACTTGGAGAGGGGAATTAACAGAAGATCTGATAACTGACATCCATTAAATATGGCACGTGAAATTAGAACAGTCTACCCCAATGAGCGAAATAAAGTGGGGTTCAGTTCGACATTCCAACCACCTGAAGAAGGCCGGAGCGTACAGCGGCTGAAACGCCTTCATAAAACTCTTTCTGACTATAATGATTCCAAGTAAACACAAGAACACATAGTCTTCATTCCTGCGGCACAACATTGTTACAGATAGAAGTGGCCTCGAGAAAAAAATGCTTTCCGCCCAGTATACGAAGCATGTAACTTTCAATCAATTCGCACAACGCCCGTACAGTGAAAGGTGAGACCAAAGGATTTCAGCGCAGCGCACGCACTTTGGTATAACTGCCTGCCCCGTTGCACAGAGATATTTGACGACCCAGAGAGCTTTCCGTAACACCGGCCAGATGAGCGATACTTCGTCGTTATTGAGAGACCTCAACCCGGACGCTCAAAGCCACAGAGAGCATAACTCGTCATTCATCAAATTGAGATCATCCCTTAATGTATGTCACCCCCGCCCTAACATGATATAATGCCTTAGGAGAAAACAGTCGGGTGTCGAAGAGGCCTTCCTTAACTCGTATAAAGTCTTTCAGAGCAAGTTGACACTCGTGATAGAATGAGCACTCGGAGGATTACGGCGGACCTCCTCCTCCTCATCATCATGCACACTTCTTGAAAACAGAACTGATTTCTTAGCGTCTTTCCTTTCAGAAGACGCCGTTATCTCCATCTTGCAGACACATTTGAGACGGGAACTTGAGTCGCAACGTCTGTTGATGAATCTCAAAGCTCAGCATCCCTCGACCGCCCTCAAACGGGTGGAGGCAACAGATTTCGCAACGCACCTTAGGAGTCTTGTTGCTCCATAAGAGATGAAACAAGACTCGAACCAATAAAATTAGTTCGGTGGACGGGCGTGGATGGGGTAGATGTGCGAGGCACAAACTTCTGCCCTCACCAGATGCTGATTACAACACCGAGCAAAAGTCGTAAGTGGAAACCCAGAGATATGTGAAGAAGAAATGGTCAATATAAACAGTACCCTACAACGTAACATCTATTCTAGATACATGACAGCAGCTCCGACAAACTGGGATAAAAGGGTATAAGAGGATAAAAACAGTCAGAAAACGGCCTCGGTTTTTTGTTTATCCGATGTTAAGGGATTATCGGGAAAAATTACGAAAGATCTGTTCTCCATATAGCATCAGGACAATCTTGAAAAGTGGTTCCATACTTCGCAAATATCTATTCCGAGTAAAACCTCCCGAGAGAAACATGATTAAGGACTGCGTGTACGCCATCCCGTGCAGCTGTGGTAAGAAATATAAAAGAGAAACTTGCCGATCCATGTAAGACTGCAAGAACATCGTAAAGCCGTAACATGAGGGGAAATAGAAAAATCAAGCATGGTTGACCATATATGGATGAAAAGGGAAGATCACCGCCTTCTGTGGGATGATGTTGAAATAATAGACAGAGAATAACATTGGAAAAAACGAAACCTCAAGGAATTAGTGCATATGGTAAGCAAAAATCTCCTAAGCCGGCCAAGCATAGAAATAAATACAATATGGGAACACGTAATACGGAGTGATAGAGAAAAGAAATAATTACAACAAAATTGCAATATGAGCTCTGGTAAAAAATGAACTCTGAGATATTAGTTTTATAAGTCCCAAAAATTCATGCACTTCTGTCCGTAAGAATATTGGCTCAGTGGGTAAAAGCTGTTAATTAGATCCATTGACTAAGCCCAAAGATCTATGAGTTCAATACCTGTCTACAGGTGAACAAGGAATTATCTACCTTTTAACTCATCTTTCAAAGTTTTTATTCCCCTCTGTTGTGACCAGGGATTGAACTCACAACTCTCCGTGTCAAGGTCACGGGATTACTTCAACCAATGCTTTTATCAACTGGGCGATATGTCTTTGGTGACTGCTGCAGTGTTGGAACCTCCAGGACCAGGTATCTCTCATTTTGTCTGAACCTTTGTATCTTAATAATGATTAAAGGTATATTACTGGAATTCTCCGTGGTTTTTATAGCACTATTGGACTCTACTTTGAGCCATAAGAATGTATAATTACTCTCCAAGATTAACAGAAGAATCGTGATGAAATCGATCATAAACGAAAATGATATGTTCATCTTTAATTAATCATAGCTACGGAAAGGAAGCTCATGAAGGATTGAAATAAAGTTCAAATATATATATATATATATATATATATATATATATATATATATTATGACAGGATGATTTTCTAACTTATTCAAGATGATCTTCGCACTCTAACCTTCTAACCTTCTGTTCTGGAGTAACAAATTGCCTCCCAGGTTTCACGTATAATTTAATTTTCAAGTCTTTTTTCACTGCTCTTTGGACTGTCATAGCTGAAACTTCTCTCTCACGTGACAACGTATAAGGATTGAGTTGTATCTTTTCTAATTGATCGCTTTAGCTCTAAGCAAAAATGATGATCCTTATTCCTGTTGTGATCTCCTGATCCAGTTTTCCTCTCTACTGTTCCCTCTGTTTTAAACTTATTCACCATTCTCTTGATGGTTCTTGAATGGACTTTGAAGATGGAAGCCAGAGTATGAATGTTGAAACCATTACTGAAGGCTTGAATGATCTTTTTCCTCTCACCATTGCTCAGTTGAAAAGACAGTAAGGCTGACACAAAACGAAATCAAATACTATGGGTTAATTAATAAAACTTGTATCAGTAAAGCATTATTACCTCCAAAGAATTTTTACAATGTAAAAATATTTCCTGGCTTTAAATAACCTGCAAAGGGTTGATAAGCCGTAAAAAACGAATCAATCAATGAAATAGTGATTAGCTACACAGGCATGTCTTATAGATTTATTTACATTTTCTCGAATATAAATTTACAGAAACTACCGTACCCACAAAGTGAGGGATCAATTTATATACGTTGAATGTAGCAGAGAATTGACGCCCTACTTTGTATCCAAATCATAATTTCTTGCTTGCTTATAAAATTCTGATTAGGTATGAATCCACCACTTCTCCTCCCAGCTATGGGTTAATTAGTAAGACTTGCATCACTAAATCATTATCTCCAAACAAAATTCTTAGAATTGTCAAATAACATGCAGAGTTGATAAGATGTAAAAATGAATGAATGGATCTTTTTTTTTTAAATATTTTATAGCTGGTCGTAAGTCCGGGTATTGTTAGACAAATAAGTCGTTAAGTGAGGAATAGCGACACTCAACATGTAAAGATAGATGAAAAAAGATTCTATGCCTTGTGATATAAACGGTAATGATTGATATTTGAAATCTTTTACGGTTCATATAATTATTGCAGTCTGCTATTCTGCCCTTTGTCTTTCATTCTATGGTTCGAAAGAAAAAACAAACGGCCATTTTCTCTGGTCACAGTTCTCCATCTCAATGACGATTTTAGAAGATGCACACAGTTTTGTGTTTCTTGGATATTAAAATGTATGCAAATCACAGGACACACGTACAGCCAGACAACGAAACAAAAAGACAAGAAACGCACATAGACGGATGCACGTCTGTATGCATACGCATAATCAAAATCACGCGACCCTTAACCTCTGAGCGTCTAAGGGGTACTACACACACAGCTGCCGTATTAGCAGTGGTGTGTCTTGGGCAAGATGGCCTGATGGAGTCCGAGCCTCTCCAGGTTATTTTGAATGCATAGTTTTTTCCTTCTCCTAGACCGGTTGCAACCCTATGGCCTGTTATTTACCCATAGATATAGATTCATACCTTCCTCAAGCCTATCAGCACGTAAGTGAATGTAATGAACTCGACTGGAATTCGAACTCGACCCTCCAATTACTAAAACCACGCATCGATAATAACTATCAATATATTAATAATGTAGTTCTTACCTACCTTCCTATGTATAAAAAATGTATACTATTGTCATATATGGTCTGGTGCTCCGCTGTTCATATCGAGGTTCGCGACAAAATACAAAGACGGATATGCAATGTGATAAGACCTGACCTGGCATCTCGTCTACAGTCCCTTTATCACAGACGTGAGCCGTCTTCCCTTTGTACTTTCTACAAATATTTTCATGGCAACTGCTCTGACAAGCAACTTTCACTGGTGCCCCAACTGCATGAATTGAAACTTGATACTAGATTGGCATGTCGGTCCCACCCTTTCACCGTTCAAACCTTTAAATGTACCCGCTTCTTCTACTCCAACAGCTTCTTCTCTTGCACTTTCCGACAGTGGAACTCCCTTCCCCTTACTTGCTTCCCTGATAACTATAAACTTCAAATATTCAAATGTAATGTCAATCGACATCATCTGATGCCCTGATCCTGATCTCCGTTCACCTCTATATCCTTTCCTCAAACACCCCCTCTTTACTCTTGCTCCCACCTTCTGTAACCCCTTGCGTTCTAGTGGCAATCCCACCTTGTTTGGGGTGATATGCTTAAAAAAAATGTGCGCCACCCGCTGAAAGAAATTAAAATTTTGTACTAATTTTTTCCCTACGCAAGGCCCGATAGACACCCAAGCTAGAGGGATACAGTCGAAAATAGTAATATTGAGTGATATGCATCATATGAATAAAAGAGGAGATGGTTGGAATAAAAGGGAAAGATGACAACTGATCCTAGATCGTTAAGATTGAAGTATTCAGGGGAGCATCCACGCAGGAGTTCTTTGGGAAAACCTTTCTAAGTGGAACGTTACATTTGAAACACGGGAAAATTAGTGTTATTCGAATCTGTGGAAGTAGAATTGCATGTCCTAGCTGTTAACGATCTGATCTGATGGCACTATAGAAAGGAGCGCTTATCTGAACATTTGCCATGGAATAGCAATAGAATAGCAATAGAATTGCAACGAGAGATCTGGAAAACAGGCTTTAAAGTGGAGAATAAAGTTTGCCCAGCATGACTGTGTAAACGATTTTGAAATCTATGAGGGCTAGAAAATAATTATTTTGCAACCCCAACGCACATATGGACTCTTCTAAGGGCGACAGTATGAACTGAGCATTGTTCCAGCATCTTTGACATTATAAGAGTTCCATTCAAGGTGTGAAACTCGGTATCGCAATAGTGAGGACGAAATGCTACTAGCTTGGTTGTTGAGGTACTGTAAGTTTTTTAAAAAGTCACCAAGGAGGAACAAAGAGTAACGATCCGATGTTTCTAGTCTGAAGGTGTGTCAGGAGCTGAAAAATCATCGGTGGCTTTTAGCACAATATGGCAACAGTTCACTACCGCGTAAAAGGAGGTGAATAAGGAATTTTAAAAGTGTCCTGACTCGCGTGACACAGGAAGAAGGATGAGTATGCCCGTCAGCCTCCAAAACTGACAAGAAGATTCAGCAAACTCGAGAGATGGTAATGGCGAGCCAGAATGTTATCATCGATGAGATTCTCAAAATAAATCTTCATCGCTTTTCAAAGTTTTATCAAATGAAGACCAAATATCCTTGACGAAATACGTACTTACCGCCGTTAAATATGACAGAAGATCTTTTATCTGAAGCAGATTTCTCAGCCGGTGGACCCGGGCTCACTAAAGACAATCTGAAAAGTGTCTTATGAATTATTTTTATATCCACTATTTATATTATTCGGACTGTTGTCCTCATCTTTGTCGCCATATATATTACTACGCTCCGGATTTCTTCAGGTGGTTAGAATATCGAACTGAACACCACTATTTCGCTAACGTCTTTATCCACTGTGTCATGTTAGATAGATCCAGTGACAGGACCCAAAGAGCGTGAGTTCAATACCCGGTTAAGGCAGTGGAGACCTTTCAGAGGGAAATCAACAGGAGATAATTGACAACTGACATCCATCAAAACATGACACGTGGAACTAGAACAGTCTACCCCAGCGAAAGAAATAAAGAGTTCAGTTTGAGTTTCCACCCACCTGAAGAAGGCTCGAGCGTACAACAGCTGAAACGTTGTAATAAATATGGCGACAAAGATGAGAACAATAGTCGGAATAATGTAACTAATGTACATAATTCCTCATCTCAGAAATATAGACAGATACTATTTTTATATAAAAAAAAAATCTTTATTTTGAAAAGCTAGAGACACTAAGCACATAGATTCTATGTTTAAGTCAAGTGTTTGTCATTTGACATTTTATTTTGTCTTTGTTTAGCGGCACATTAACTCCTCATGGGTCATTTAATACGAAAATTCAATTCTCTTCGGATGTATTGCTGGTATTTTTACTATAAAAATGTATTCTTATACTTTCATAGTGTTTTGATCCCAGTTGGGGGGGGTAACTATTTGCCCATATTTAAGACACTAACAAGTGCTACCACCGCGGGTCAGGGTGAACCTGGGGACAACAGCAATTAAGAAATGATTTCATACACCTCAAAACCTCCAAATTAGAAACCTGGCTACCGGATGTAGTTTATCGTCATACCCAGGACGTTTGATATTTTAAACTGATTTTTAATCTTTCACTAATAGATCAAATATTAAATGCATGCACGGGGAATTTGGTGTATGCTTAACACATATAAGGCCAAACATTCAAAACATTGCCAAATCACATCAAGCATAGATTTCACGCAAGCAGACTTAAATATAAAATGTCATGTCTTAAAAATTAGTGCTTATTTCAGGAAACTTCATTATTTTCTTATTTCATGTCTAATTTTTGCTTACTAAAATTGAAAGTGCATCCTAGAGTTTTAACTATTCTCCGAGTGCGCCCTGAATTTTAAAAACAAGGTTGCAAAATACTGCTTTACATAAACTTGACAAAACCCCAACAATAATCTGTAATATTATCGGTCATGACCTTACATCGCGGCTTCAGTGATCTTCCAGCTGTTGTAATGTAGTTTCCCTTTTCTATAAATACTTCAATGGTTCTGGTTTGTTTTTATTCTCTTTGGAATCTCGACTTTAGGGGCAATACTAGATTGGCAGATAGGTCTCATAATTTTACTTTTTCCCTCTCCCTCCCTCTCGCTTTTCGTATCTCTCCCCCTCTCTTTCTCCCTCTTTTACGCTTTCTCCTTCTTTTTGCCCCTCTCTCCCTCTTTCTCCTTAACTCTCTCTTTTCTTCTCTCTTCCCTCTTTCTCCCCACTCTTTTCCTCTCTCTCTTTTTTGTCCCTCTCTCTCTCTTTTTCTCTTTCTCCCTCACTCTCTCTTTTCTTCTCTCTTCCCCTTTTTCCCCCTCTCTTTTCCTCTCTCTTCTCTCTTTCTCTCTCCCTCTCTCTCTCCATCCATCTCTCTTTTCTTTTCTCTATGTCTCTCTTTCCCTCTCTTTCTCCCTCCCTCTTTCGCCATCCATCGCTCTTTTCCGCTCTCTATGTCTCGCTCTCCCACTCCGTCTGTCCCTCATTCAGTTTTCCTTCTCTGTCTCTCTATCTCTCACTCTCTCTCATTCTCTCTCCCACTAACTACTTCTCTCTCCCTCTCTCCCACCCATCTCTTTTCCTCTCTCTCACTCTTTTTTTTTCTCTCTCTCTCTCTCTCTATCTCTTCTTCTGTTCCTCCCTCTTTCTTTCCCGCCTTTTCTGTTTCCGCCCCTCTCTGGCGTTGGTCCTACTGCATCGGTATGATGGACGCTTTACAGTTCCTTCCGCAGATACCATTTAAAGATATCAGGAATAAATTGCAAATCGCTTGAGGGTCACCATTTTGCCAACAGAAAACGATTCATTGTTCGCTGAGGCACAAAACGCAAGGAACTTTTTTTCTTTTTCTTCTTCTTCTTTGGCAGCCAGAGCGCTTCCCACGTTCTTCATCTTTTTCTATGCCTGCGGGGCGAGTTTAGCACTGGGAAGCCATTAGAATGTTGAATGATAGCAGACGAAAACCAAATAAACTTTTTTTTTCACAGGCGGCGAAGGCAGTGAGTCGAAAATTCGATGCACGACATTGCAGAACAAATGCCGGTTGAACGTTTCACTTTTGTTCGCCTTCTAGCAAATTGCGTGTGGATTTTTTTTATGGCGACAGTGGGTGGGTGAAACGAGAAATAAAGTTTCAGTTGAATTTACTGAAGAATTAAGAAATAAATATAATCGTTGCAATGCATGTAGGGAAAAATTGAACTGAGAAAGAATGTAAAAGTAAAACATCGTTAGAAAGGAAGAAATTAAATGGAAAGAAGGAAGAAAACAAAGTCAATTAGTAGAAGAATTAACGGAAGAAAAGATACAATTAAGAAGAAAGAAAGAAACAGACATAAAATAAAATGAAAGAAAAAAGAAGAAAATAACTTAGAAAAAATGAATGAGACAGTGAATGTCAACGAAAGAAAAAGGCGGGAAAATGAAAGACAAAGAAAGTAACGAAGAAAGGAAAGAAGTAAGTAACATGAATGTAGAGGAGGAAAGAGTAATTAAAAAAGAAGGAAAGAAAAACAAATTATAAGGCAGAAAGAAAGAAAGAAAGAAAGAAAGAAAGAAATAAAGAAAGAAAGAAAGAAAGAGAGAAGAAAGAAAAAAAAAAGAAAGGAAAGAAAAGAAAAAGAAAGGAATAAAAGAAAAAGAAAGAAAGAAAGAAAGAAATAAAGAAAAGAAAGAAAGAAAGAAAGAAAGAAAGAAAAAGAAAGAAAGAAAGAAAAAGAAAGGAATAAAAAGAAAGAAAGAAAGAAAGAAAGAAAGAAAAAGAATAAAGAAAAGAAAAAGAAAGGAAAGAAAGAAAAGAAAGGAATAAAAGAAAGAAAGAAAGAAAGAAAGAAAGAAAGAAAGAAAGAAAGAAAGAAAGAATAAAGAAAAAGAAAGAAAGGAAAGAAAGAAAAAGAAAGGGAATAAAAGAAAGAAAGAAAGAAAGAAAGAAAGAAAGAAAGAAAGAAAGAAAGAAAGAAAGAGAATAAAGAAAAAGAAAGAAAGAAAAGAAAGAAAGAAAAAGGGAATAAAGAAAAGGAAAGAAAGAAAGGAAGAAAGAAAAAGAAAGGAAATAAAAGAAAGAAAGAAAGAAAGAAAGAGAATAAGTAAATAAAAGAAAGAAAATAAATAAAAGAAAAAAGAAAGAAAAAGAGAATAAAGAAAAAGAAAGAAAGACAGGAAGAAAAAGAAAGAAAAAAAGAAAGGGAATAAGTAAATAAATGAAAGAAAGAAAGAAAGAAAGAAAGAAAGAAAGGAAGAAAGATAAAGAAAGAAAGAAAGGGAATAAGTAAATAAAAGAAAGAAAATAAATAAAAGAAAAAGAGAATAAAGAAAAAGAAAGAAAGAAAGAAAAAATGGGAAAGAAAGAAATGAATAAGTAAATAAAAGAAAGAAAGAAAAAGAGAAGAAAGAAAGAAAGAAAGAAAGAAAGAAAGAAAGAAAGAAAGAAAGAAAGAAAGAAAGAACGTCTAGGAATAAGAAAGAAAGAAAGAAAGAACGAAAGAAAGAAAGAAAGAAAGAAAGAAAGAAAGAAAGAAAGAAAGAAAGAAAGAACGTCTAGGAAAAAGAAAGAAAGAAAGAAAGAAAGAAAGAAAGAAAGAAAGAAAGAAAGAACGTCTAGGAATAAGAAAGAAAGAAAGAAAGAAAGAAAGAAAGAAAGAAAGAAAGAAAGAAAGAAAGAACGTCTAGGAGAAAGAAAGAAAGAAAGAAAGAAAGAAAGAAAGAAAGAAAGAAAGAAAGAAAGAAAGGGAATAAATAAAAGAAAGAAAATAAAAAAGAAAGAAAGGAAGAAACTGAAGATAAAGAAATGAAAGAGACGCTTCATTTATAAATAAAAAAACACTGAAAAAATAAAATAAATGATGACTGACTTTTCAGTGATAAGCGACAAAACTAATGTGAAATGTTTCGAATCTTCAAATTCAAGATCATCTCATGGCTTTTATAATCCATCCCAATTTTATAAGTTTCGAAAAGCTTCAATTCTTTTCTTGCACGTATTTCGGCAAACACGGGCCAATATTACCTTTGCCTTCTCAGTATTCCCAACACTCAATACTATTCATAATGCTATCATTTTAATCCACGGGAAGGCTATAAAGGCTCAAGTGCGCATGCGTAACCATAAATGTTATTTTTATATTATTTTATTAGGAGGTCACAATTGTCAAGCATGCAATTACTACTTGAGCTGATTAAAATTTGTTCACTTAATAAAAATGAAGTTTGCTTTCGTTGATTTTAAGGCATCTAATCCTTTGTTGGCTTAATTATTATCATAGTTTTCCATTAAACTTGAATCCATAGATAAACATCGCTCATTCATACACGAATCTATAGATAAACATTGACTGTTTATACTTGAGTCTATGACTAAATATTACTTATTCAAGGTTTTCACAACAGGGTGGGATTTTTTTTTAATTCTGGAAAAATATTATTATCATAATCTATTATTGTTATTATTTTCTTTGAATTCTGTTGCATCCACATTTCCTTCCGGGTCCCAACCAGAGATTTAAGGTCAGAAATGGATTCATGACATTTTCCACTGATCCCTTTTTTGTAAAAATATAAAAGGCCTTCAACTACAACTGTAATTATTGATGACCCTATGTGCCACATTTTTAAGATTTCCATTTCAAGGTCCTTATATTTTGATAGTTTTTGGAATATATTCAAACATATATTATAATCTGCAACGACGGCCATCACAAAGCACAATGATTATTATTATTGATACCATTATTATTAATAAGTTAGTAGTAGTAGTAGTAATAGTAGTAGTAGTACTACTACTACTAGTATTAGTATTAGTAGTAGTATTATTAGTATTAAAATTAGTATTATTATTAATAGTAGTATTTGTAGTATTAGTATTATTATTATTGTTGTTATTAGTAGTAGTAGTAGTAGTAGCAGCAGTAGTAGTAGTATTATGTTGGTATTTTCTTCAGGAGACATGGTACCAAACAAAACTCCTCACAACTAAAGAACTTTTCGGAGAATCCTCGCAGAGTAAATGATGGCAGTTTTTTGGAGCTCTACAATCTTCGTTTCAATTCCAATTTTTCCTAGGCACTCTCTCAAGTTTCTAGGTGATGTTCCAAGTGCACCCATTACTGAAATCATGTTCTTTAGCTTCTTCAGCTCCCAGGAAAGGTCGTGGTATTTTCCAGACTTTTCAGTTACCTTGGAGTTCACTCTTCTAGCGTATGGAACAGCAAAAGCAATAATTTAACATTTGCTACTTTCTTTATCTGTCAGAATATTGAAAATAATAAGATCAAGGAAGAAATTAAAATAAATAGATAATATCCCAAAAGAAAATTTTACAATATGAGGAAAACAAATTGAATATTTTAATAAAAGCTAAAACTAGATTACTTAAGATTAAATTTAAAGTATATATATATATATATATATTGTGTATGTATTTTGGCAGCGTTTTTTTATTCATACATGTTTCATTAAATAATATAGACAAATGTTGTCTAATGATTTTATGTAAATTCTTTTCATAACGTCTGATAAGCTTAATAACATTATCATTAAAAAATATTAAAAAATATGGATCAATATTGTGATCTTCTTTCTTCGTTTAATGATAATGTTATTAAGCTTATCAGACGTTATGAAAAGAATTTACATAAAATATAGACAACACTTATCTATATTATTTAATGAAACATGTATATATATATATATATATATATATATATATATATATATAGCCAAAAATATTTGGATAGAGATGTCTGACTTCTATTTCTAATATTATTGAAGGAGCTTTTGTGTTGTCTCCATCTAATTTTAAATTCATTCTTCGTTGACCCAATGTATATCCTTTCAGTGTTAGGACTCTCAATAGATGAGATAGTGCATTGGTATAACACAGATTTTGTGCGGCATTTATTTTCAGGTTTTCTACAATCACTTTGTCTAATTTTAGTTTAAGATTTTTATTCATACTCTTTTGGCATGCGTGTTTTTCCAGGATTTTATTATTATGTTTCTTTATGATTCTTTCTAGATTTTCAGTGTAATTGTAACTTAATCTTAAGGTGTTTTTATTAAAGATCTTGCTAAGTCTGCTATTAGTAGGAAAGTGATATATATATATATATATATATATATATGCACGCACACTTTCGTATTGATTATATGCTAATTATTTTAATGTTAATTTTTGATGTTGCATCATGTAATGCATGTTGTGATGGAATATTGATCGTAGATATTTCGACGCATTTCCAATGAGTAGATATTTGACTTCTTATTTTTGTAAAAATATAAAATCGAGAAAAAAGTGGGGGAAAAAAATCCAACGCTACTTCTACCCCATAATGGCAGTGTCAAATCCAATTCGTTAGCGTCGAACAGAATATTCTGACCGTATATCTTTAAATAAAATCAAAAAAGTACAAAAAATTAGATATCTGGGAAGTATTCTAGCAGAGGATGGAAAGAGACCCAAAAATGTATTGGGATGGCCAAAGATATTAAGAGACAGGAAAACTTCGTTAGAAACAGAGGGAACAGTGCTGATAACAGTCTTCTTGTATGGCAGCAAATGCTGAACAATCTTCTCAAAGATGAAGAAGAGACTTGATGCACCAAAAATGTGGCTCTACAGAAAGATGCTGAGGATACCATCATGGACCGAACATATGAGCAACGACGAGGTTTTAGAAAAGAAAAAAAACTTATACTTAACATCAGAAAGAAGCAGTTTAAATTTTTGGAGCAGGTAATGAGGAAGGAGGGCTTGGAAAACTTGATACACACAGGACAGATTGAGGAACAGAGAGACAGAGGGATATATTTGATGAGATTGAGTAAGTGGATGGTAGAGTAGGGTTTGGAAGAAGTAACAAAAAGACAAAACTTAGTAAGAGCTACGAGGGACAGGAAGATGTGGAGGTCCATGATCGCTTACCTCCTGAAAGGAGACGGCACATAAAAAGAAGAAAGATTGCGGTCTACGTACCTTCAACAAAGGAAACGGCATAATCTGGTTTCTTTTTCATCCGAAAACATTTTCTCGACTGCTTGAATGTTAGATTAATATAAGAGTTCTCTTGGAGATGCGGGTATTTCTCAATCAGCGTCGAAATATCTTTGCAGACTTTGAACTTTTGATTATTCCTAAGGTTCAGATGATCAGCCACGTAAATCGAGTCCTTGTAGACAACGAAATGTTTTTGCTTCCTATGTGATGGAGGAATTGTAATAACAATATTGATCTTTGTTGAGCAAGTGAGCTTATCGAAGAGTTCAATTTTCAGCCACAAACTGTTTTTCATCTTCTGCACACCGCATTCCTTATCAAGCTTCTTTGCATAAATGCTGATGTCTTCCGTGTCATATTTGTAGAATAGGTTTTCATGCGAGTTTATGAATTTCGGCAAAGCATTCTCTCTGACGAGCTCTGGAAAATTAAAACGCTTTCATAGATTAAAATGATTATTAAATGTTTGAAAAGCGATTTACAAATGATTAATGAAAACCCACGAAAAATTAATAATTGATTTTATTGACTCATTTTAGAAAGCTTTTTTTTTTCTCGCGAGAATTTCAAAGAATGAAATCACGGCAAGACAATTCAAATGTCCTTGATTTAGCATAGATGGATATAAAGAGAAACAGATAGCTCGTTAGCTAAATAGATAGATATGATCAGACTTAGCAAGATAGCTAGCTAGCTAGCTAGCTAGATAGATAGATAGATAGATAGATAGATAGATAGATAGATAATAACCATACTGAGATAGATAGATAGATAGATAGATAGATAGATAGATAGATAGATAGATAGAAAATGACCATACTGACATCTTGAGGAACAGAGAGACAGATGAATATATTTGATGAGCATGCGTAAGTGGATGGTAGAGTAGGATTTAGGAGAAATAACAAAAAAACAAAACTTATTAAGAGATACAATGGACAGGAAGATGTGGAGGGCCATGATCGCCTATGTCCTATGTCTACCGGATGTTTTAATTGTAAAAGTTGAATAAAACCTACGATAGATATATAAAAGAAGGATTATATATATATATTTTAGGCATTTGAAACAACATGCCTGCCCGCATTCACAATTCCGTAAAATACTTGTTGAAAACACAATTATACTTCGACATGAAAACAATAGACAAAAACTAAAAATACTTGAAGCATTATACATCAAACAGTTGAAACCCAACCTAAACAAAATCAATTATGGCACCTCTACAAATATTCTTAAATGTCTATAATTGATAACAGAACCCATTGGTTTATACCAATGGCTTCCCATACTTCATACTTCTCCAATTCACTCTCCTGTGGTCATGTGTGACGTCATGAGATGCGGTGTGATTTTCGCTTCTAGCGTCTTATATGCACGTGTTTATCGTTGCTTAGAAATCATCTATGTAAACAATGACAGACTATCATCACTGTCGTGTCCGTATATTATTAATATGTTGTAATTGACATCTTTGATAATGGCTTATATAAGCCGAAAGCTTAGATTGTATTAAAAACAAATATGGATCAATATTGTGAATCTCTTTCTTCGTTCAACGATAATGTTATTAAACTTATCAGACGTTACGAAAAAATTTTACATAAAATAAATAGACAACACTTGTCTATATTATTTAATGAAACGTGCATGAATATATATATATATATATATATATATATATATATATATATATATATATTGTTTTAAAAATATGAATCATATTTTAAACAAATAATATTATTATAAAGCTCTACTTCTGCATGGAGCACTGTCTTCTTAAAAATAAAAACAAAAAATACTAAGGAACCCCGATTATGCACCCAATGTGTTCTTTTTTCTATTTTCTGCATACCTGCAAGATATATATATATATATATATATATATATATATATATATATATATATATATATATATATATATAAAGGTTCTATTTTATTATATAAATTTGTTGGTGGGGCCGATAAAAATGTTGACTCCACAAGCTGGTTTATGTTGAAGAAATGTGTGAACAGCAAAGACAGTGAGGAGACGAAGGCACAGGTTTATATTTAACAAAAATGACAGTTTTATTACACCAAAACGGCGTGCGTTTTTATAACAAAACTGGAAAGGATTGTTCGAGAAGCAATGTCTGGATTGTAGTTAGATCTCGATAGTCCGGCCTGGTCTGGTAACCTGGGAGATTATTGGTTAGCAAATTGGTTGTCGGACGAATGGCAGGTCGGGCTTCGAGTTCAGGAAAACATCGATGACAATGACAGTCAAAGATCATTCCTTTTTCACAATGTCGAGTGTATTATGATAATAATTTATATTAATATTTAATTTTACTTTATTAATATGTAATATTATTTTTATTATTAATATATTAAATTAATTTATATAATAAATTATATTCTTTTCGCTAAAAAGAAACAAATTGTTCGAGAATGCATTAAGCATAAAGTCACTCTGTTCATTTCGCTACAAGTTTCCAGTCTGCATCCAGCAGTTGGTTATTTTTAAACGCTTAATGAAACAAGGAAATATGTTTTCTTGCCTCGTTGTCTCGTATTTATTTATTTATTTATTTTTTGTATATTTCTACAGAGACAATTCTGCAAGACAGAAAGGAAGTCAGGCGTAACGCCTCTAATGGCCAGGCAGCATGGAAGCCGTTGTTGACATGTGACGTTTATTAACATCTATTTTACCACAAGAACACGAGATAAAAAAAAAAAACCCACACCTGATCTCTGTGATTGGTATTGCTCTACGGGTTTTTCCTTTTTATATATTCGATTCTATCGATGACAATGACAGTCGAAGATCACCCCTTTTCACAATGTCGAGTCTATTACGATAATAATTTATATTAATATTTTACTTTATTAATATTTAAAATTAATATTATTTTTTATTATCAATATATTAAATTAATTTATATTATAAGTTATAATCTTTATATAATTTTCCTTTATATAATCCTTCCTTTATGACCCAGAATAATAATGATAGTTCATTATTCTAAAAATAACCTTTCCATCAATGATGGTAGAAAATAAGGAAATATCATCATCCCTGAAATAAAGATAGAAAATTTCATCATCTTAAAAACAACCTTGACACCAGTGATGAAAGATGAGAAAGATATTTCATCGTTCTAAAATCTGATTATAAAAACGACCATTCTAGCACAAGCAAGAGAAGTCAATAGAGTAAGGTCAGTAGAGTAGCAAGTAGCAGTAGCAGTAGTAAAATGGCCCAAGACATACGTATCCTCATACCTCCGTGAAAATCGAAAACTGGCGATCTCAAACGTTATCCTCGCCAATAAAATTCTCGGAACAAGCAAAAAACAAGTAAACACAAACTATTAAAGAAACAAAAGAGACAGTAAAACAGGGAATATTATCAAAACACATGCTACACCGTTATCTGTAAATTCATATGAGGAAAAAGAAAAATACAAATTCTTCTTTATTAATGTCAACTCAAGTCATAATTGTTTATGTCATTGTTGTACGTTTTATTCATTTTATTTTCAGTCTAATAAAAAAGTAAAAAGGATTCTTCTATCTACTATTACTACTACTACTACAAGTACATCTAACAACGGAATAACTACTATTTAAGAGTTTAGGTAGAGTAAAAGGGACGCTAATTTACATTGCTTGATCTCGTTTTCTGCTACTTTTAGAGTTGTTTTTTTATTTTAAGTATTTTAATATGGTGTAGATTACTATAGAAATTCAAATTCTCAGTTGTAACAACGACTCTGATGTGAAATTGCTCAATATACCACTAAAATATTACCGTGGACCCCCAATTTGCTATTTTTGTGTGGACCACCTACTAATATTACATGAAGCTCAGGATCCATATATATATATATATATATATATATATATATAAAGACATTTTTATGTTTATACATTCTTTGTATAGATACAAATATTTAAGTAAGTGCACTGTTTATAATAAACAGAATTAACAACATTTACCGGCCTGAATGTTCGAGAAATTTTCTTAGAAAATATTCGTACTCCGACAGGAATCGAATCTGTATCCTATACGGAACCGTCATATAGCCTGACGTGCCTTAACCCATTGGGCCACAGAGGATCGTTTACTTAAATATTTGTATCTATAAAAGATTGTATAAATATAAAAATGTCTTAAAATATTTGTCGGACTTTGTCCATTTCATAATACATATATATATATATATATATATATATATATATATATGATAGTGCTCGTTTGGAAAAACTTCGGATAGCTCAACTTGCAGCAGAACAAATCGGTACCCATGGAAAAACAGGAAATAAAAAAAAGAAAGAACCAAGAACATTAAAACAAGGCGAAAACAATCGTCAAGTGTTTTAAAGTCCAAATAAAAAAAACGACTAAAAGGCAACGACCGTTCCGTATTTTTCCTTTCTAGCTGTCTTTACCCTGAAAATACGTTTAGGTGAAACCTAGGTAGGCTTGCCTGGCTCCTTAGGATTATCTTAGCTTAGCTTAGTTAGTGTATATATATATATATATATGTGTGTGTGTGTGTGTGTGTTACGCGTTAACCTTTGTATGTGTAAGTGCCTGTCTGATGTGTCTGAGGAGGAATTTACAGACAAGGGTTTTCAACTTGCGTAGCTAAATGAAATGCGTTTAACGTTTTTTGTACATGTGTGGATCAGATACACGCGTGCAATTGCGCTTTGCTGATGCATCTCTCCCAGCTCATTAGACTACCACCCCCCACCCCCCACACCCCAGCTATTCTGAACCAGCCGACGTCAGGTTTCTGTAGAATCTATCAAATCAGAGGTGAGGTTCCGTTGCATGTTTCCTGATGCCATAAAATCCTTGCCAAAATGGATGCCAATATTGCAGAACTCACCTTTTCCAGAACTGCCAAAACACGTTTAGTTTGTTTACAGTAGGTTGCTAAATGGACAATTGGAACCTCATTTGCAACTAATATGATTTCTACGGAAGGAATTTTTGATGTGTTTTCTGCGATTATTCTATCAAGGAGGCGGCATCTATCTCAGCCATTTTTCTGACTGCAGTATAACTAATTTTATTAAAGCAAAAAATTTGGGATTAATAGTTTGGTTTTTACAATTTTTAGATAAGGAATTGTCTCAGATTAATGTTTCCATCTTGATTGTTATATGACACAATGGGAGCCGGATATCAGTAGAATTCACACGAAGTCAATTATTATTTTTACGGCTTATCAACCTTTTGTGAGTTATTTAAAGCTGAAACATATTTTTCGGATTATAAAACTATTTCTTATTTTCTACGAGTGACTATTGGATTAACATTTTTTATTTAGAATAACAATGATTTTTACAGATACAAATGCTACTATTTAACCCATATCTGAAAGGAGGAAACTGATTCAAAACTTTCCCAAATTTCGATCTCTAATTCTTTGTCGCTATCCTTTACACCGCCTGCACATCCACGGACGAAGTCAAGTGAACTCGAAATGATTTCATCTGAGTCTAAAGTAAACTGTAATTTTATGACCGGCAGTAACATCTATGAAGTAAGATCTTCCAAGCGGCCACACACTTGAAAAAATATAAAATAAATAATTGAACAAAGAAAAATTTTCCAGAACAAGTGCCACAGCTGGAAGTTGGAAAATTTCGCTCGGGGATTAATATAAGAAATCATAAACTAAAAGAAATCCTACAGAAAACAGTGAAGGAAAGCGAGAAGAAAGGACTAATCATTGATTGCAAGACTACAGAATGCATTGTTGTCAATAAAAGGAAAAGCCGAACATGCAAATTGTAAATTGGAGATACACAAACCAAACAAGTACAACAATTTCAGTATGTGGAAGTGTTTTAACAGATATCCGAAGGCGCAATTGGGATAGCGAAAGATGTCTTCCAAAAGCTAAGTAAAGTATTAAGAAACAGGAAAATTTCGTTAGAACCTAAAGAAAAGAGTATTGAACTATGTAATACCATTCCTCCAATATGACAATGAATGCAGGATAATCTCCTTACAGAGGAAGAAGAGACATGAAGCAAGTGCAAAAAAGAGGAGTGGACTGTTATCTAATATCATTCCTCCAATATGGCAGTGAATGCTGGTTAATACCCTCAAAAATAGATGATAGTCTTGAAGCAACAGAAAGAAAGAAAAGAGCACTGAAATGATATGTAATATCAGTTCTCTAATATGTCAGTTATGCTGGACAATCTCATCACAGGTGAACAAGAGACTTGAAGCAACAGAAACAAAACAAAAAATTGTACTGAACTATTACATAATATCAGTCCTTCAATATGATTGTGAATGCTGGGCAATCTTCTCACAGATAAAAAAGTGACTTGAAGCAACAGAAACAAAAAAAGAGCACGGAATTGTAATATAATTTCAGTCCTCAAACATGTTAGTAAATGCTGGACAATCTCATCACAGGTGAACAAGAGACTTGAAGCAACAGAAACAAAGAAAAGTATACTGAACTGTTACGTAATATCAGCCGTTCAATATGATAGCGAATGCTGGACAATGCCCTTACAGATGTAAATGAGACTTGAAGCAAGAGAAACGAAGTAATGAGCTCTGAAATGTTGTTTAATTTTACTCCCAAAAAGAATAAACTTGAGTTAATAGAAATGTGGCTCTACAGAAGGATGCTGAGAATACCATGGACAGAACATGTGAGCAACAACGAAGTTTTAAAGAAAATGGAAACAAAAAGGACACTTATACTTAACATCAGAATGAGACAGTTGAAATTTCTAGGGTACATAATGAGGAAAGAGGGCTTGGAAAATTTGATACTCTCTTGATGGCAAGACGGACAGTGGAAAACAACCTAGATTAAATGATTGGCATGTCAAGGTTTAGAAGAAATAACAAAAGAGACAAAATTTACTAAGAGATACAAAGGTCAAGGAATTGAGGAGAGCCATGATCGCCAGCATCATAAGAACACGGCACATAGAAGACATAAATTCAAGTTAGTTCTGCGCCACCCCCCACCACAGAAATAAAAAAAAAAAAAAAATGTTTAAAAAAAAAAAGAATTCCTGCCTTCATTTCTTACCGTGTTGATAATTTACCTTGTGAAAGGAAAACGTCTCTTTCCAGTTTATTGAGCAAAAGACATGCGAAATGCAACATGGGGTCTATTCCACTTCGGTGAAATAATGAGGGTTCCGCGTATATACGGTCATAGTTCTATACAGAAGTAGACAGTTTCACCTATCGGACGGTACACGCTCCTCCCTGGTCTTTTGAACAGGAATAGAGGTGCATCCCTTCTTTCTTGTTTAGAACTAGATTTCCAGCTACTACTAAAGCCTACTTCAAATCGATATTTCTAACGTCTCCAGCTATACTCTGAAACGTTATTTATTTATTTTCTTCCTTCGGTAGGAAGATAGGTTTTTGAATAGGAGGAGGTTTATCCTTTGTTTCATGTTTAGGATTGCGTTTCCGGTTCCTTCTAAAGTTTATACTTCTAACGTCTCTGCCTAAATTCTGAAAGGTTATTTATTTATTTTCTTCCTTCAGTAGGAGTAGATAGGTTTTTGAATAGGAGTAGAGGTTTATCCCTGGTTTCCTGTTTAGGATTGGGTTTCTTCCTTCTAAAGTCTATTCAACTCTATACTTCTAACGTCTCTCCCTAAACTCTGAAATGTTATTTATTTATTTTCTTTTCATTTAGGTTTTGAATTTTTATCCATTGTTTCCTGTTTAGGATTGCGTTTCCGGTTCCTTCTAAAGTCTACTTCAACTCTATACTTTAACGTTCTGCCTAAATTCTGAAAGGTTATTTATTTATTTTCTTCCTTCAGTTTAGGTTTTTTGAATAGGAGTAGAGGTTTTTAGGATTGGGTTTCTGGTTCCTTCTAAAGTTCTACTTCAACTCTATACTTCTAACGTCTCTGCCTTAAACTCTGAAATGTTATTTATTTATTTTCTTCCTTCAGTAGGAGTAGATAGGTTTTTTGAATAGGAGTAGAGGTTTATCCCTTGTTTCCTGTTTAGGATTGGGTTTCTGGTTCCTTCTAAAGTCTACTTCGACTCTATACTTCTAACATCTCCGCCTAAATTCTGAAATGTTATTTATTTATTTTCTTCCTTCAGTAGGAGTAGATAGGTTTTTTGAATAGGAGTAGAGGTTTATCCATTGTTTCCTGTTTAGGATTGCGTTTCCGGTTCCTTCTAAAGTCTACTTCAACTCTATACTTCTAACGTCTCTGCCTAAACTCTGAAATGTTATTTATTTATTTTCTTCCTTCAGTAGGAGTAGATAGGTTTTTTGAATAGGAGTAGAGGTTTATCCTTTGTTTCATGTTTAGGATTGGGTTTCCGGTTCCTTCTAAAGTCTACTTCAACTCTATACTTCTAACATCTCTGCCTAAACACTGAAATGTTATTTATTTATTTTCTTCCTTCAGTAGGAGTAGATAGGTTTTTTGAATAGGAGTAGAGGTTTATCCCTGGTTTCCTATTTAGGATTGGGTTTCTGGTTCATTCTAAAGTCTACTTCAACTCTATACTTCTAACGTCTCTGCCTAAACTCTGAAATGTTATTTATTTATTTTCTTCCTTCAGTAAGGTTAATTTGAGGTTTATCCATTGTTTCCTGTTTAGGATTTTTCTTCCTTCTAAAGTCTAGGAACTCTATATTCTAACGTCTTTTTGAAAAGGTTATTTATTTATTTTCTTCCTTCAGTAGGAGTAGATAGGTTTTTGAATAGGAGTAGAGGTTTATCCATTGTTTCCTGTTTAGGATTGCGTTTCTGGTTCCTTCTAAAGTCTACTTCAACTCTATACTTCTAACGTCTCTGCCTGAAATGTTTATTTATTTATTTTCTTCCTTCAGTAGGAGTAGATAGGTTTTTTTGAATAGGAGTAGAGGTTTATCCCTTTTCCTGTTTAGGATTGGGTTTCTGGTTCCTTCTAAAGTCTACTTCAACTCTATACTTCTAACGTCTTTTCTGAAATGTTATTTATTTATTTTCTTCCTTCCCTAGGAGGTAGATAGGTTTTTTTAGGATTGGTTTCCTGTTTAGGATTGCCTTTCCAAAGTTCTAAAGTCTACTTCAACTCTATACTTCTAACGTCTCTGCCTAAACTCTGAAATGTTATTTATTTATTTTCTTCCTTCAGTAGGAGTAGATAGGTTTTTTTGAATAGGAGTAGAGGTTTATCCATTGTTTCCTGTTTAGGATTGGGTTTCCGGTTCCTTCTAAAGTCTACTTCAACTCTATACTTCTAACATCTCTGCCTAAACTCTGAAATGTTATTTATTTATTTTCTTCCTTCAGTAGGAGTAGATAGGTTTTTTGAATAGGAGTAGAGGTTTATCCTTGTTTCATGTTTAGTTTATTGTTTCCTGTTTGAAATGTTATTTATTTATTTTCTTCCTTCAGTAGTAGATTTTTTTGAATAGGACGGTTCCTTCTAAAGTCTACTTCAAATCTATATATACTTCTAACATCTCTGCCTAAACACTGTAATGTTATTTATTTATTTTCTTGCTTCAGTAGGAGTAGATAGGTTTTTTGAATAGGAGTAGGGTTTATCCCTTGTTTCCTGTTTAGGATTGGGTTTCGGTTCCTTCTAAAGTCTATTCAAATCTATACTTCTAACATCTCTGCCTAAACTCTGAATTGTTATTTATTTATTTTCTTCCATCAGTAGGAGTAGATAGGTTTTTTGAATAGGAGTAGAGGTTTATCCTTGTTTCCTGTTTAATTGGGTTTCGGTTCCTTCTAAAGTCTACTTCAACTCT
This sequence comes from Acanthosepion pharaonis, assembly GCA_903632075.3. Taxonomy (NCBI): domain Eukaryota; kingdom Metazoa; phylum Mollusca; class Cephalopoda; order Sepiida; family Sepiidae; genus Acanthosepion; species Acanthosepion pharaonis. Next base: position 993,668 of record CAHIKZ030003556.1, on the reverse strand, counting down.
ATACTTCTAACGTCTCTGCCTAAACTCTGAAAATGTTATTTATTTATTTTCTTCCTTCACTAGGAGTAGATAGTGTTTTTGAATAGGAGTAGAGGTTTATCCTTGTTTCCTGTTTAGGATTGGGTTTCCTGTTCCTTCTAAAGTCTACTTCAACTCTATACTTCTAACGTCTCTGCCTAAACTGTGAAATGTTATTTATTTATTTTCTTCCTTCAGTAGGAGTAGATAGGTTTTTTGAATAGGAGTAGGGGTTTATCCCTTGTTTCCTGTTTAGGATTGGGTTTCCTGTTCCTTCTAAACTCTACTTCAACTCTATACTTCTAACGTCTCTGCCTAAACTCTGAAATTTTATTTATTTATTTTCTTCCTTCACTCGGAGTAGATAGGTTTTTTGAATAGGAGTAGAGGTTTATCCCTTCTTTCCTGTTTAGGATTGGGTTTCTGATTCCTTCTAAAGTCTAATTCAACTCTATACTTCTAACGTCTCTGCCTAAATTCTGAAAGGTTATTTATTTATTTTCTTCCTTCAGTAGGAGTAGATAGGTTTTTTGAATAGGAGTAGAGGTTTATCCATTGTTTCCTGTTTAGGATTGCGTTTCCGGTTCCTTCTAAAGTCTACTTCAACTCTATACTTCTAACGTCTCTGCCTAAACTCTGAAATGTTATTTATTTATTTTCTTCCTTCAGTAGGAGTAGATAGGTTTTTTGAATAGGAGTAGAGGTTTATCCCTGGTTTCCTGTTTAGGATTGGGTTTCTGGTTCCTTCTAAAGTCTACTTCAACTCTATACTTCTAACGTCTCTGCCTAAACTCTGAAATGTTATTTATTTATTTTCTTCCTTCAGTAGGAGTAGATAGGTTTTTTGAATAGGAGTAGAGGTTTATCCATTGTTTCCTGTTTAGGATTGCGTTTCCGGTTCCTTCTAAAGTCTACTTCAACTCTATACTTCTAACGTCTCTGCCTAAACTCTGAAATGTTATTTATTTATTTTCTTCCTTCGGTAGGAGTAGATAGGTTTTTTGAATAGGAGTAGAGGTTTATCCTTTGTTTCATGTTTAGGATTGGGTTTCCGGTTCCTTCTAAAGTCTACTTCAACTCTATACTTCTAACATCTCTGCCTAAACTCTAAAATGTTATTTATTTATTTTCTTCCTTCAGTAGGAGTAGATAGGTTTTTTGAATAGGAGTAGAGGTTTATCCCTTGTTTCCTGTTTAGGATTGGGTTTCTGGTTCCTTCTAAAGTCTACTTCAACTCTATACTTCTAAGGTCTCTGCCTAAACTCTGAAATGTTATTTATTTATTTTCTTCCTTCAGTAGGAGTAGATAAGTTTTTTGAATAGGACTAGAGGTTTATCCCTTGTTTCCTGTTTAGGATTGTGTTTCCGGTTCCTTCTAAAGTCTACTTCAAATCTATACTTCTAACATCTCTGCCTAAACTCTGTAATGTTATTTATTTATTTTCTTGCTTCAGTAGGAGTAGATAGGTTTTTTGAATAGGAGTAGGGGTTTATCCCTTGTTTCCTGTTTAGGATTGGGTTTCCGGTTCCTTCTAAAGTCTACTTCAAATCTATACTTCTAACATCTCTGCCTAAACTCTGAATTGTTATTTATTTATTTTCTTCCATCAGTAGGAGTAGATAGGTTTTTTGAATAGGAGTAGAGGTTTATCCCTTGTTTCCTGTTTAGGATTGGGTTTCTGGTTCCTTCTAAAGTCTACTTCAACTCTATACTTCTAACGTCTCTGCCTAAACTCTGAAATGTTATTTATTTATTTTCTTCCTTCACTAGGAGTAGATAGTGTTTTTGAATAGGAGTAGAGGTTTATCCCTTGTTTCCTGTTTAGGATTGGGTTTCCTGTTCCTTCTAAAGTCTACTTCAACTCTATACTTCTAACGTCTCTGCCTAAACTGTGAAATGTTATTTATTTATTTTCTTCCTTCAGTAGGAGTAGATAGGTTTTTGAATAGGAGGGGTTTATCCCTTGTTTCCTGTTTAGGATTGGGTTTCCTGTTCCTTCTAAACTCTACTTCAACTCTATACTTCTAACGTCTCTGCCTAAACTCTGAAATTTTATTTATTTATTTTCTTCCTTCACTCAGAGTAGATAGGTTTTTTGAATAGGAGTAGAGGTTTATCCCTTCTTTCCTGTTTAGGATTGGGTTTCTGATTCCTTCTAAAGTCTAATTCAACTCTATACTTCTAAGGTCTCTGCCTAAACTCTGAAATGTTATTTATTTATTTTCTTCCTTCAGTAGGAGTAGATAGGTTTTTGAATAGGAGTTGGGGTTTATCCCTTGTTTCCTGTTTAGGATTGGTTTTCTGTTCCTTCTAAAGTCTACTTCAACTCTATACTTCTAACATCTCTGCCTAAACTCTGTAATGTTATTTATTTATTTTCTTCCTTCTGTAGGAGTAGATAGGTTTATTGAATAGGAGTAGAGGTTTATCCCTTGTTTCCTGTTTAGGATTGGGTTTCGGTTCCTTCTAAAGTCTACTTCAACTCTATACTTCTAAGGTCTCTGCCTAAACACTGAAATGTTATTTATTTATTTTCTTCCTTCAGTAGGAGTAGATAGGTTTTTTTTGAATAGGAGTAGAGGTTTATCCCTTGTTTCCTGTTTAGGATTGGGTTTCCTGTTCCTTCTAAAGTCTACTTCAACTCTATACTTCTAACGTCTCTGCCTAAACTCTGAAATGTTATTTATTTATTTTCTTCCTTCAGTAGGAGTAGATAGGTTTTTTGAATAGGAGTAGGGTTTATCCTTGTCTCGTGTTTAGGATTGGGTTTCCTGTTCCTTCAAATTCTACTTCAACTCTATACTTCTAACGTCTCTGCCTAAACTCTGAAATTTTATTTATTTATTTTCTTCCTTCACTAGGAGTAGATAGGTTTTTTTGAATAGGAGTAGAGGTTTATCCCTTGTTTCCTGTTTAGATTGGGTTTCTGATTCCTTCTAAAGTCTAATTAAACTCTATACTTCTAAGGTCTCTGCCTAAACTCTGAAATGTTATTTATTTATTTTCTTCCTTCAGTAGGAGTAGATAGGTTTTTTGAATAGGAGTAGAGGTTTATCCCTTGTTTCCTGTTTAGGATTGGGTTTCCGGTTCCTTCTAAAGTCTACTTCAACTCTATACTTCTAAGGTCTCTGCCTAAACTCTGAAATGTTATTTATTTATTTTCTTCCTTCAGTAGGAGTAGATAGGTTTTTTGAATAGGAGTAGAGGTTTATCCCTTGTTTCCTGTTTAGGATTGTGTTTCCGGTTCCTTCTAAAGTCTACTTCAAATCTATACTTCTAACATCTCTGCCTAAACTCTGTAATGTTATTTATTTATTTTCTTGCTTCAGTAGGAGTAGATAGGTTTTTTGAATAGGAGTAGGGGTTTATCCCTTGTTTCCTGTTTAGGATTGGGTTTCCGGTTCCTTCTAAAGTCTACTTCAAATCTATACTTCTAACATCTCTGCCTAAACTCTGAATTGTTATTTATTTATTTTCTTCCATCAGTAGGAGTAGATAGGTTTTTTGAATAGGAGTAGAGGTTTATCCCTTGTTTCCTGTTTAGGATTGGGTTTCTGGTTCCTTCTAAAGTCTACTTCAACTCTATACTTCTAACGTCTCTGCCTAAACTCTGAAATGTTATTTATTTATTTTCTTCCTTCACTAGGAGTAGATAGTGTTTTTGAATAGGAGTAGAGGTTTATCCCTTGTTTCCTGTTTAGGATTGGGTTTCCTGTTCCTTCTAAAGTCTACTTCAACTCTATACTTCTAACGTCTCTGCCTAAACTGTGAAATGTTATTTATTTATTTTCTTCCTTCAGTAGGAGTAGATAGGTTTTTGAATAGGAGTAGGGTTTATCCTTGTTTCCTGTTTAGGATTGGGTTTCCTGTTCCTTCTAAACTCTACTTCAACTCTATACTTCTAACGTCTCTGCCTAAACTCTGAAATTTTATTTATTTATTTTCTTCCTTCACTCGGAGTAGATAGGTTTTTTGAATAGGAGTAGAGGTTTATCCCTTCTTTCCTGTTTAGGATTGGGTTTCTGATTCCTTCTAAAGTCTAATTCAACTCTATACTTCTAAGGTCTCTGCCTAAACTCTGAAATGTTATTTATTTATTTTCTTCCTTCAGTAGGAGTAGATAGGTTTTTTGAATAGGAGTTGGGGTTTATCCCTTGTTTCCTGTTTAGGATTGGTTTTCTGGTTCCTTCTAAAGTCTACTTCAACTCTATACTTCTAACATCTCTGCCTAAACTCTGTAATGTTATTTATTTATTTTCTTCCTTCTGTAGGAGTAGATAGGTTTATTGAATAGGAGTAGAGGTTTATCCCTTGTTTCCTGTTTAGGATTGGGTTTCCGGTTCCTTCTAAAGTCTACTTCAACTCTATACTTCTCAGGTCTCTGCCTAAACACTGAAATGTTATTTATTTATTTTCTTCCTTCAGTAGGAGTAGATAGGTTTTTTGAATAGGAGTAGAGGTTTATCCCTTGTTTCCTGTTTAGGATTGGGTTTCTGTTCCTTCTAAAGTCTACTTCAACTCTATACTTCTAACGTCTCTGCCTAAACTCTGAAATGTTATTTATTTATTTTCTTCCTTCAGTAGGAGTAGATAGGTTTTTGAATAGGAGTAGGGGTTTATCCCTTGTCTCGTGTTTAGGATTGGGTTTCTGTTCCTTCAAATTCTACTTCAACTCTATACTTCTAACGTCTCTGCCTAAACTCTGAAATTTTATTTATTTATTTTCTTCCTTCACTAGGAGTAGATAGGTTTTTTTGAATAGGAGTAGAGGTTTATCCCTTCTTTCCTGTTTAGGATTGGGTTTCTGATTCCTTCTAAAGTCTAATTCAACCTCTATACTTAAGGTCTCTGCCTAAACTCTGAAATGTTATTTATTTATTTTCTTCCTTCAGTAGGAGTAGATAGGTTTTTTGAATAGGAGTTGGGGTTTATCCCTTGTTTCCTGTTTAGGATTGGTTTTCTGGTTCCTTCTAAAGTCTACTTCAACTTCTATACTTCTAACATCTCTGCCTAAACTCTGTAATGTTATTTATTTATTTTCTTCCTTCTGTAGGAGTAGATAGGTTTATTGAATAGGAGTAGAGGTTTATCCCTTGTTTCCTGTTTAGGATTGGGTTTCCGGTTCCTTCTAAAGTCTACTTCAATTCTATACTTCTAAGGTCTCTGCCTAAACACTGAAATGTTATTTATTTATTTTCTTCCTTCAGTAGGAGTAGATAGGTTTTTTTGAATAGGAGTAGAGGTTTATCCCTTGTTTCCTGTTTAGGATTGGGTTTCCTGTTCCTTCTAAAGTCTACTTCAACTCTATACTTCTAACGTCTCTGCCTAAACTCTGAAATGTTATTTATTTATTTTCTTCCTTCAGTAGGAGTAGATAGGTTTTTTGAATAGGAGTAGGGGTTTATCCCTTGTCTCGTGTTTAGGATTGGGTTTCCTGTTCCTTCAAATTCTACTTCAACTCTATACTTCTAACGTCTCTGCCTAAACTCTGAAATTTTATTTATTTATTTTCTTCCTTCACTAGGAGTAGATAGGTTTTTTGAATAGGAGTAGAGGTTTATCCCTTGTTTCCTGTTTAGGATTGGGTTTCTGATTCCTTCTAAAGTCTAATTAAACTCTATACTTCTAAGGTCTCTGCCTAAACTCTAAAATGTTATTTATTTATTTTCTTCCTTCAGTAGGAGGAGATAGGTTTTTTGAATAGGAGTAGAGGTTTATCCCTTGTTTCCTGTTTAGGATTGGGTTTCCGGTTCCTTCTAAAGTCTACTTCAACTCTATACTTCTAAGGTCTCTGCCTAAACTCTGAAATGTTATTTATTTATTTTCTTCCTTCAGTAGGAGTAGATAGGTTTTTTGAATAGGAGTAGAGGTTTATCCCTTGTTTCCTGTTTAGGATTGTGTTTCCGGTTCCTTCTAAAGTCTACTTCAAATCTATACTTCTAACATCTCTGCCTAAACTCTGTAATGTTATTTATTTATTTTCTTGCTTCAGTAGGAGTAGATAGGTTTTTTGAATAGGAGTAGGGTTTATCCCTTGTTTCCTGTTTAGGATTGGGTTTCGGTTCCTTCTAAAGTCTACTTCAAATCTATACTTCTAACATCTCTGCCTAAAACTCTGAATTGTTATTTATTTATTTTTTTCCATCAGTAGGAGTAGATAGGTTTTTTGAATAGGAGTAGAGGTTTATCCCTTGTTTCCTGTTTAGGATTGGGTTTCTGGTTCCTTCTAAAGTCTACTTCAACTCTATACTTCTAACGTCTCTGCCTAAACTCTGAAATGTTATTTATTTATTTTCTTCCTTCACTAGGAGTAGATAGTGTTTTGAATAGGAGTAGAGGTTTATCCCTTGTTTCCCTGTTTAGGATTGGGTTTCCTGTTCCTTCTAAAGTCTACTTCAACTCTATACTTCTAACGTCTCTGCCTAAACTGTGAAATGTTATTTATTTATTTTCTTCCATCAGTAGGAGTAGATAGGTTTTTGAATAGGAGTAGGGGTTTATCCCTTGTTTCCTGTTTAGGATTGGGTTTCCTGTTCCTTCTAAACTCTACTTCAACTCTATACTTCTAACGTCTCTGCCTAAACTCTGAAATTTTATTTATTTATTTTCTTCCTTCACTCGGAGTAGATAGGTTTTTTTGAATAGGAGTAGAGGTTTATCCTTCTTTCCTGTTTAGGATTGGGTTTCTGATTCCTTCTAAAGTCTAATTCAACTCTATACTTCTAAGGTCTCTGCCTAAACTCTGAAATGTTATTTATTTATTTTCTTCCTTCAGTAGGAGTAGATAGGTTTTTTGAATAGGAGTTGGGGTTTATCCCTTGTTTCCTGTTTAGGATTGGTTTTCTGGTTCCTTCTAAAGTCTACTTCAACTCTATACTTCTAACATCTCTGCCTAAACTCTGTAATGTTATTTATTTATTTTCTTCCTTCTGTAGGAGTAGATAGGTTTATTGAATAGGAGTAGAGGTTTATCCCTTGTTTCCTGTTTAGGATTGGGTTTCCGGTTCCTTCTAAAGTCTACTTCAACTCTATACTTCTAAGGTCTCTGCCTAAACACTGAAATGTTATTTATTTATTTTCTTCCTTCAGTAGGAGTAGATAGGTTTTTTTGAATAGGAGTAGAGGTTTATCCCTTGTTTCCTGTTTAGGATTGGGTTTCCTGTTCCTTCTAAAGTCTACTTCAACTCTATACTTCTAACGTCTCTGCCTAAACTCTGAAATGTTATTTATTTATTTTCTTCCTTCAGTAGGAGTAGATAGGTTTTTTGAATAGGAGTAGGGTTTATCCCTTGTCTCGTGTTTAGGATTGGGTTTCCTGTTCCTTCAAATTCTACTTCAACTCTATACTTCTAACGTCTCTGCCTAAACTCTGAAATTTTATTTATTTATTTTCTTCCTTCACTAGGAGTAGATAGGTTTTTTGAATAGGAGTAGAGGTTTATCCCTTGTTTCCTGTTTAGGATTGGGTTTCTGATTCCTTCTAAAGTCTAATTAAACTCTATACTTCTAAGGTCTCTGCCTAAACTCTGAAATGTTATTTATTTAATTTCTTCCTTCAGTAGGAATAGATAGGTTTTTTGAATAGGAGTAGAGGTTTATCCCTTGTTTCCTGTTTAGGATTGGGTTTCCGGTTCCTTCTAAAGTCTACTTCAACTCTATACTTCTAACATCTCTGCCTAAACTCTGAAATGTTATTTATTTATTTTCTTCCTTCAGTAGGAGTAGATAGGTTTTTGAATAGGAGTAGAGGTTTATCCCTTGTTTCCTGTTTAGGATTGGGTTTCCTGTTCCTTCTAAAGTCTACTTCAACTCTATACTTCTAACGTCTCTGCCTAAACTCTGAAATGTTATTTATTTATTTTCTTCCTTCAGTAGGAGTAGATAGGTTTTTTTGAATAGGAGTAGGGGTTTATCCCTTGTTTCCTGTTTAGAATTGGGTTTCCTGTTCCTTCTAAAGTCTACTTCAACTCTATACTTCTAACGTCTCTGCCTAAACTCTGAAATGTTATTTATTTATTTTCTTCCTTCAGTAGGAGTAGATAGGTTTTTTGAATAGGAGTAGGGGTTTATCCCTTGTTTCCTGTTTAGGATTGGGTTTCCTGTTCCTTCTAAAGTCTACTTCAACTCTATACTTCTAACGTCTCTGCCTAAACTCTGAAATGTTATTTATTTATTTTCTTCCTTCACTAGGAGTAGATAGTGTTTTTGAATAGGAGTAGAGGTTTATCCCTTGTTTCCTGTTTAGGATTGGGTTTCCTGTTCCTTCTAAAGTCTAATTCAACTCTATACTTCTAAGGTCTCTGCCTAAACTCTGAAATGTTATTTATTTATTTTCTTCCTTCAGTAGGAGTAGATAGGTTTTTTGAATAGGAGTAGGGGTTTATCCCTTGTTTCCTGTTTAGGATTGGGTTTCCGGTTCCTTCTAAAGTCTACTTCAACTCTATACTTCTAAGGTCTCTGCCTAAACACTGAAATGTTATTTATTTATTTTCTTCCTTCAGTAGGAGTAGATAGGTTTTTTTGAATAGGAGTAGAGGTTTATCCCTTGTTTCCTGTTTAGGATTGGGTTTCCTGTTCCTTCTAAAGTCTACTTCAACTCTATACTTCTAACGTCTCTGCCTAAACTCTGAAATGTTATTTATTTATTTTCTTCCTTCAGTAGGAGTAGATAGGTTTTTTGAATAGGAGTAGGGGTTTATCCCTTGTCTCCTGTTTAGGATTGGGTTTCCTGTTCCTTCAAATTCTACTTCAACTCTATACTTCTAACGTCTCTGCCTAAACTCTGAAATTTTATTTATTTATTTTCTTCCTTCACTAGGAGTAGATAGGTTTTTTGAATAGGAGTAGAGGTTTATCCCTTGTTTCCTGTTTAGGATTGGGTTTCTGATTCCTTCTAAAGTCTAATTAAACTCTATACTTCTAAGGTCTCCCTAAACTCTGAAATGTTATTTATTTATTTTCTTCCTTCAGTAGGAGTAGATAGGTTTTTTGAATAGGAGTAGAGGTTTATCCCTTGTTTCCTGTTTAGGATTGGGTTTCTGGTTCCTTCTAAAGTCTACTTCAACTCTATACTTCTAACATCTCTGCCTAAACTCTGAAATGTTATTTATTTATTTTCTTCCTTCAGTAGGAGTAGATAGGTTTTTGAATAGGAGTAGAGGTTTATCCCTTGTTTCCTGTTTAGGATTGGGTTTCCTGTTCCTTCTAAAGTCTACTTCAACTCTATACTTCTAACGTCTCTGCCTAAACTCTGAAATGTTATTTATTTATTTTCTTCCTTCAGTAGAAGTAGATAGGTTTTTTGAATAGGAGTAGGGGTTTATCCCTTGTTTCCTGTTTAGGATTGGGTTTCCTGTTCCTTCTAAAGTCTACTTCAACGCTATACTTCTAACGTCTCTGCCTAAACTCTGAAATGTTATTTATTTATTTTCTTCCTTCAGTAGGAGTAGATAGGTTTTTTGAATAGGAGTAGGGTTTATCCCTTGTTTCCTGTTTAGGATTGGGTTTCCTGTTCCTTCTAAAGTCTACTTCAACTCTATACTTCTAACGTCTCTGCCTAAACTCTGAAATGTTATTTATTTATTTTCTTCCTTCACTAGGAGTAGATAGTGTTTTTGAATAGGAGTAGAGGTTTATCCCTTGTTTCCTGTTTAGGATTGGGTTTCCTGTTCCTTCTAAAGTCTACTTCAACTCTATACTTCTAACGTCTCTGCCTAAACTCTGAAATGTTATTTATTTATTTTCTTCCTTCAGTAGGAGTAGATAGGTTTTTTGAATAGGAGTAGGGGTTTATCCCTTGTTTCCTGTTTAGGATTGGGTTTCCTGTTCCTTCTAAACTCTACTTCAACTCTATACTTCTAACGTCTCTGCCTAAACTCTGAAATTTTATTTATTTATTTTCTTCCTTCACTAGGAGTAGATAGGTTTTTTGAATAGAAGTAGAGGTTTATCCCTTCTTTCCTGTTTAGGATTGGGTTTCTGATTCCTTCTAAAGTCTAATTCAACTCTATACTTCTAAGGTCTCTGCCTAAACTCTGAAATGTTATTTATTTATTTTCTTCCTTCAGTAGGAGTAGATAGGTTTTTTGAATAGGAGTAGGGGTTTATCCCTTGTTTCCTGTTTAGGATTGGTTTTCTGGTTCCTTCTAAAGTCTACTTCAACTCTATACTTCTAACATCTCTGCCTAAACTCTGTAATGTTATTTATTTATTTTCTTCCTTCTGTAGGAGTAGATAGGTTTATTGAATAGGAGTAGAGGTTTATCCCTTGTTTCCTGTTTAGGATTGGGTTTCCGGTTCCTTCTAAAGTCTACTTCAACTCTATACTTCTAAGGTCTCTGCCTAAACTCTGAAATGTTATTTATTTATTTTCTTCCTTCAGTAGGAGTAGATAGGTTTTTTGAATAGGAGTAGAGGTTTATCCCTTGTTTCCTGTTTAGGATTGGGTTTCCGGTTCCTTCTAAATTCTACTTCAACTCTATACTTCTAACGTCTCTGCCTAAACTCTGAAATTTTATTTATTTATTTTCTTCCTTCACTAGGAGTAGATAGGTTTTTTGAATAGGAGTAGAAGTTTATCCCTTGTTTCCTGTTTAGGATTGGGTTTCTGATTCCTTCTAAAGTCTAATTAAACTCTATACTTCTAAGGTCTCTGCCTAAACTCTGAAATGTTATTTATTTATTTTCTTCCTTCAGTTGCAGTAGATAGGTTTTTTGAATAGGAGTAGAGGTTTATCCCTTGTTTCCTGTTTAGGATTGGGTTTCTGGTTCCTTCTAAAGTCTACTTCAACTCTATACTTCTAACATCTCTACCTAAACTCTGAAATGTTATTTATTTATTTTCTTCCTTCAGTAAGAATAGATAGGTTTTTTGAATAGGAGTAGAGGTTTATCCCTTGTTTCCTGTTTAGGATTGGGTTTCTGGTTCCTTCTAAAGTCTACTTCAACTCTATACTTCTAACGTCTCCACTAAAACTCTGAAATGTTATTTATTTATTTTCTTCCTTCAGTAGGAATAGATAGGTTTTTGAATAGGAGTAGATGTTTATCCCTTGTTTCCTGTTTAGGATTGGGTTTCTGGTTCCTTCTAAAGTCTACTTCAACTCTATACTTCTAACATCTCTGCCTAAACTCTGAAATGTTATTTATTTATTTTCTTCCTTCAGTAGGAGTAGATAGGTTTTTTGAATAGGAGTAGAGGTTTATCCCTTGTTTCCTGTTTAGGATTGGGTTTCTGGTTCCTTCTAAAATCTACTTTAACTCTATACTTCTAACATCTCCCCCTAAACTCTGAAATGTTATTTATTTATTTTCTTCCTTCAGTAGGAGTAGATAGGTTTTTTGAATAGGAGTAGAGGTTTATCCCTTGTTTCCTGTTTAGGATTGGGTTTCCGGTTCCTTCTAAAGTCTACTTCAACTCTATTCTTCTAACGTCTCCACCTAAACTCTGAAATGTTATTTATTTATTTTCTTCCTTCAGTAAGAATAGATAGGTTTTTTGAATAGGAGTAGAGGTTTATCCTTGTTTCCTGTTTAGGATTGGGTTTCGGTTCCTTCTAAAGTCTACTTCAACTCTATACTTCTAACGTCTCCACCTAAACTCTGAAATGTTATTTATTTATTTTCTTCCTTCAGTAGGAGTAGATAGGTTTTTTGAATAGGAGTAGAGGTTTATCCCTTGTTTCCTGTTTAGGATTGGGTTTCCGGTTCCTTCTAAAGTTTTTCTGCATTACTATCGCTGTAGATTTATAAATTGGTAACTGAAGATCTTTCGGCTTCCTGTTCAATGCTCTGCTTGTAAAGATTTTTTTTTTTTTTTTTTTGCGTATCAGTTTGCAATTCATGAAAAAAAAGATGCTTTTGAATTATTCAAGATGATGTTTGCTTTTAATTTTATTTTTATTTTGCTTTTTGGAGAATCTCGAAGAATCGACCAAAAAATGGCACCGCTGGCTTTAGGTTCCGCTACCTAGGTTATGGTAGAGATCAGAAGAAACCAGAAATATCTTCTTTGAAGTTGACGGACGGGGGTTGGGCGAGTTTATCTCATACGTTGTCTTTTTATTGAAATGCAACTTGTGCATTTGTAGATGGAAAGTATTCTTCCTATCATGACCTTCAGACGAAAGTTGCTGCTTTTTTATTTTTTTGCAAGACTTTAGATTGATTACGAAGCCATAAAACTTGTACGCACAGCTACACACTGTCAGGCAGAAGCAGACACGAATGTTTCGTTATATTTATACGAACGAACGGTAAAAATAGCACCTGGTGGAAAAAAGTGATGAAAGCGCGTGTGTTTGTATCTGATTTCATATCAATGTTGTATGAAATCCTCCTATATGGCAAGTGAATGGACAATTTCCTCGCAGATGAAGAAGAGACTTAGGGTAACAGAAACGTGTTTCTACAGAAGGATGCTGAGAATACTATGGACTGAACATGTCTTCGTTTGGTTTATTGATTGATATTTTTTTTTTCTACGGCTTATCAACCTTTTACTGTTCATTTAAAGCCAGAAAATATTTTTAGAATTATTTTAAAGATAATAATGAAAAACTGATACCAGTCTTACTAATTAACCCATGGTTGGTGGGAGGAAAGGCGGATTCGTGCCTAATCAGAATTTGATAAACAAACATGAAATTATCATGTAGATTTAAAGTGGGGCATCAATTGTATATTACAATCAATATAAACAAATGATCCCTCACTTTGTGACCACGATAGTTTTTATACATTTAAATTCCAGAGAATGTAAATGATTATAAAAGACATGCCTGTATAGCTAATCAGAATTTCATTGATTGATTCGTTTTGTACGGATTATCAACACTGCAGGTTATTTAAAGCCAGAAAATTATTTTTAGATATTAAGAATTTTTTGGGAGATAATAGTGATACAAGTCTCACTAATTAACCTATAACTTTGAAGTGGTGAGATGTGGATTCATGCCTTTATCAAAATTTGACTTAAAAATATATATAAAGTGGGGGATCAATTCTATATTACAATCAATATATGAATTGATCCCTCACTTTGTGATCACTGTAGTCTCTATACATTTCTATTCCAAAGAATGTAAATAAACCTAAAAGAACTGCCTGTGTAGCTAATCAGTATTTCATTGATTGATTGATTCGTTTTTTACGGTCTCTCAACCCTTTGCAGGTTATTTAAAGCCAGAAAATATTTTTTGATTGTAAGAATTGTTTTTTGTGTGTGTTGGGGTGGGTAATAACGATTTACTTATTCAAGTCTTACTAATTAACTTATTGCTGGAGGAGAGGAGATGGATTCATACCTAATCAGAATTTGATAAACAAACAAGAAATTATAATGTGAACATAAAGTAGGGGATCAATTTCATATTACAATCAATATATAAATCAATCCCTCACTTTGTGTCCATTGCACTTTCTATACATTTATATTTCAGTTCATGTAAATAAATCTCTAAAAGACATATTTGTGCAGCTAATTAGCATTTCATAAAATTAATTCGTTTTTTACGGCTTATCAACCCTTTTCAAGTTATTTAAATCAAAGCAAATATTTTTAGATCGTAACAACTTTTCGGCCATAACAATAATTTATTGATCCAAGTTTTACTTTTTTTCTTGTCTTTTTGTTTCGTTGTCTGGCTATACGTGTGTCCTGTGATCTGCATACACTATTCTATATAATAATAATAATAATATATAACATGATCCCTCACTTTGTGGCCGCGGTAATTTCTATACATTTCTATTCCAGAGAATGTAAATAAATCTAAAAGACATGCCTGTGTAGCCAATCAGTATTTCATTGATTGATTGATTCGTTTTTTACGGTCTCTCAACCCTTTGCAGGTTATTTAAAGCCAGAAAATATTTTTAGATTAGAATTTTTTTAAGATAATGATTCAGTGATGCCAGTCTTACTAATTAACCCATAGTTTGGGGAAAAAAGAAGTGAATTCATATCTTTCCCAAGGGTATTAGTGCATAAGCAAATATAACGAACACAACAGGAATTCGAACTCAGCTCTCCGATTAAAAATTCCTGGCCATTACACCAGACACACATCCAAGATTACAGCACAAATCGTTCCAATGTGGTCACCCATCTCAGCACTGACCAGATTCGGCGTTGCTTAACTTCTGTGATTGTACGAAAACCAATGTGCCAACTTGATATGACCCTAAGCCTGGCCGAAAAATGAAGTTTTAAGGAAAATAAAACCAAAAAGGACGCTTATATTTAGAATAAGAAACAGTTGACATTTTTAGCGCTCATTATGAGGAAAGGGGGCTTGGAGAATTTGATACTCATAGATTAGATTTAAAGGAGAAAGGAAAGCATCGAATAACTTACATAAGAAGCTTATGTAAATGGATGGTAGACCAAGGATTGGAGGGATAATGAAAAGAAAAACCTTATTAAGAGCTGTTAATGATAGGAAGTTGTGGAGAGCTATGATCGCCCAATGTAGTTTCTGATTTAAGAACTTTGGGTGGTCGTATTCTTCGAATTATCAACCTCTTAACTTTTGGCAAAGTACTAGAGGCTCTATTCAACTCCGAATTTATTAAGCATCTTACCTTGCAGTGTCTTATATCAGACAAACAATATGGCTTTCACTTCTAGTTCAATCGTCTATGAGTTTACCAAGCTTTAGATAAGAAAGTTGAAGTTCGAGTTTTTGTTCTAAATTATCTGGAAGCCGCTTGAGAGAGTTTGACATGCGGGTTTTCTTTACAACTTGAATGGTTATGGGGTGTCTGGCCATCCCTTTAACTTCATTTAATTTTTCTTATCAAACTGCATAATGAAAGTTGTCTTGAATGGCCACTCCTCTACATCATTTTTGCATTAATTCGAGTTCCCCTCCCCCCTCGGTCTAGAACCTTCTTATTTTCAACAGTGACAATTTTAATTTCATCCTTTCCCGACTCGGTATCTATGCTGAAACACTTGATTTAATTCTGCTTTAATAGTAAGCCTAATGGGTTCCATAAAATCAAACTGGCAGCTGATTTCAAAAATGCTATTCAATTGTTAACTGATGCAAGGAGTAGCTTGTGATTTTTAGCGCTTTTTAAACGAAACTGCTTTCTACTAATTACCTTTTTCATCCCCAAGAAGATTAACACGCTGTGCCTTCTTATATTTTCCACTGACCTTGAAATGGAATGATTATTTTGAATCAATTATTAAGTCTGCTGCTTGAGAACTCGTGCTAGACAATTTTTCTTTTACCATTCGTCCATTGATTGCTGCCACATCTGGTCTGGCACTTCTGTTATGGGTTCAGAGATTCTCGGCAAATTCCAAAGAAGAATCTGCAATGTTATCGGTCCTAATCTAACATCTCGGCTTCAGACACTTTCCTACCGCCGTAGCTTCTTTTTTCCTCTTCTATAAAGATTTCCACGATAATTAGTTTGATGAGCTTTCCTCTTTGGTGCCTCGACTTTGAGAAGTTAAGCGCACTACTAGATTGGCAGTTAGGTCTCATGATTTCACTGTTGAAATTGCTAGTTGTAACCGTTTCTTCTTCTGCGTTCCCCGTTTGCTTCTTTCTTGTCAACTACTGAAGGGTTACTACAAGTGAAAGAAACGGAGAGGACAATAAAAGCACAAGATTCAAGGAGACAGATGTTGAAGATTGACATTAAAATTTTTGAAAATCGAAGCCGGAAGAGAGTTACACAGAAGAAACTATTAGTATAGAACTTACGGTTAAACTTCGCAATTTCAACAGGGAAATTATGAGACCTAACTGCCAATCTAGCACTGCGTTTAAATTTATAAAATCTAGAAAGGGGAAAGCTCATCAGAGCATTTAAAATGACAGTATTTATAGAAAAGACACAGGGAAGCTACGTTAAGTTGATATTTTATTTATTGTTTTTGTTTATTTTTATTTATTTAATGTTTATTCATTTACTCGCTCGTCTAGCATAGCGGTTATTTGCACATCGATATCGGCGGACCGAGAACCTATTTCTCCTCTCCCGCAGTTATTGATTGAATAACACAGCAGACTGATTCCTCTAGCCTTGGTTGGCAGTCAGTCCAGAAGAAGGCCCGAATTCAAATCCAGTTGAGCGTAGGCTTAGCAGTTCCAAACAGTAAAAACTTAATGTTATAGCAAAACATAATGCGTATTTATTTCGACTAACGCCAGCTATTTCTAGCGTCACTATAACAATGAATTTTCTCATCATTGTAGAGGGTCCAATAAATATTACTTGTTGGGCGAGTCCATTGTTATGGACGGAAAAGAAACAGATAATGTCACGCTGTTAATTATATAGATTATTTTCAAACCTTTACTGGTATTTTTTTTAATCATTTCATCCAAAGCAAGGTAACAACTAAGACACAAGGGTTTAGTGCGCTCAAAAGAATAAGAAAAAGAAAACATTATTAAGGAGCGAGAAAAATAAAAGAAGAGTAACCAGGAAGACCGTAGAAAACGATTGACATTGTATTTAATTTTTTGAAGTTCAATGCTGGAAAGTAAGAAGCCAAAAGAGAGTTCCACGAGCGAGAAAATAAAACTATTAGCATAGAACTTACGGTTACATCTAGCCATTTTGACTGTAAAATGATGAGACCAAGCTGCCAATCTAGTACTGCGTTTAAATTCATAAAGTCTAGGTACGATAGCGGAGAGTTCATCAAAACAATTACCATGAAAGTATTTATAGAAAAGACACATGAAAGTGAAGTTGTCAGGTAAGGACTAATAACATTGCAGATTCTTCTCTTGGAGAACCAGATCATATGTGGCAGCAGTATCCGAAGCATGGACGAATTATAGATTTATAGATACGGAAGATAGATTCTGGAGAGAAAAATTGTCTTGCATGACACAGTGAATCATCCTAGAAACGAGTAGGTGTAAGAGTCACTTTCCTAGAGGTTAGCATCAGCCATACTGGCGGAAGTTCAAAAAATGGCCACTAACAGAAAATAATACATAGATTTGAACGACAAAGATTTGTTTGGAAAAAAAATCAAACAAAATCTTATTGCTTTATTTTTTTTCTGCATTGTTCTTTCGGGATCTGGATGATATTTCACGTAAACCCAAGCATGATTGACAAGATAATATATTTGTATCAAAATATTTCTTTTCTCTATACTACACTTCACAAAATGAAAGCCTCGAGAGCCACTCGAGATAGCGGTTTACCATAGAAATTGCTATGATCGATGTGGTGAATGAAATGAATAAAATAGGAGGTGGCAGGGAACTAAGATAAGGAGGATAGATAACAACTGAACAATGACCTGAAGAGAAAAAGATTATAGTATTGCGGGAAGCATCCACAGGGGAGTATGTTTCACAAAGCAGTGACACTTTGGAAAAAATATCTGAGGAGCACTTCCTTCTTACATTTGGAATACGGGGAAAATAACAGTGACTTAAATCTGTGGAAGTAGCATGATGTGTTCCAGTGGTAAAGGTCTGAACTGCTGAAACAAAAAAATGGAGCGCTAATCTGAACATTTGCCATGGAATTCGCGATAAATTAACAATCGACTTACAATGTTGTATCTGTTGGAAAAAAGCTACCTGGAGGAGAATAAGTTTATGGATGTAAAATGTGTTTTTGAAGAAACAGAAAACTTGGATCTAAATGTAGTAATAAAAAAACAAAGATGAGGATATTCAGCAAGTCAGTTATGTGCCTTGCGTGATACATGCTTAGGCGATCATGTATCTTTCGATACATGACTGACGAGGCAGATTTTTTTCCCCGCAGTAGGTAGCCATTTCTTTCTGCAGTAGACCAGTTGCTATCCAAGGCTATAGAACCCGATCTGTTGTGGTATTTACTCATAGCTGGGGGGCGGGGAGGGGAGAAGAAGAAGCTTTCCCAAAGGTATTATCACGTAAGTGAATGCAATGGATTTGACAGTCAGTTATGTGCCATACGTGATACACACTTAGGCGATCATGTATATTTCGATACATGACTGACGAGGCAGATTTTTCCCACAGTAGGTTACCATTTCTTTCTGCCATCCAACTCTACAGAATCCGGTCTGTCCTGCTATTTACCCATAGCTGGAGGGAGAAGAAGAGGATTCACACCTTTCCCAAGGGTATTAGCATGTAAGTGAATGTAATGGATTCAACTGGAATTCGAACTCAGCTCTACGATTCTATAATCCGAGCCGCCATCCATTACTCCACCGTTTTAGTCCGAGTAAATTATTTAATAATGACGATGATTCGTCTGAGGCGTTCAAGCAACAATTTTTTTTTCCATTAGAAAGAACAATGGCATTAAAAAAAAAATTAAAAAGCAAATAAAGAAACATTTATCTTCATTTTGCTTTTCTTTTCTTCTTCTTCTTCTCTTTCTGCTTCGACATCATATTCCGTCTGCTTTCGTCATCTTTTTCTTCTATCGCTTTCTTTGTTTTTCGTCTTTTTCTTCTTTTTCGTCTTTTTCTTCTTTCTTCATCATCATCATCATCATCATCTTCCGTCTGCTTTCGTTTTTTGTTTTCTTCTTATGTCTTTTTCTTCCTATTCTTCTTCTTTCGTCTTCTTTCTTCTTCTTTTGTTTTCTTCTTTCGTTTTATATTCTTTCTATTCTTCTTCTTTCCTCTTCATCATCTTTATCTGCTTTCGTCATCTTCTTCATTTGTCTTCTTTTTCTTCTTCTTCTTCGTCATCTTTTGACTCTTTTCGTCTTTTACTTCATTCGTCTACTTTTGTTTTCTTCTTCCGTCTTTTTCTTCTTATTCTTCGTTTAATTTTTCGTTTTCTTCTTTTTTTCGTAGTTGTTTTCATTCATATTCTTCTTTTGCAGTTTCTTCTTTTTCTTCTTCTTCTTCTTCTTCTTCTTCTTTTTTTCTTCTTCTTCTTCTTCTTTTTTTTTCTTCTTCTTCTTTTTTTTCTTCTTCTTCTTCTTCTTCTTTTTTCTTCTTCTTCTTCTTTTTTTCTTCTTCTTCTTTTTTTTTCTTCTTCTTCTTTCGTTTTGTTTTCGCATTCTTCTTTCGTCGTCGTCTTTGCTTCTCCTTTTTTTCCTCTTTTGTTTTCTTCCATTTTTCTTTTCTTTTTTCTTTCATTTTCTCATTTTTATTCGCTTGTTTCTTTGTTTTCGTTTTTCTCTTCTTCTTCTTCTTCTTCATCATCCTTTTTCTTCTTTTCTTTTTCTTCTTTTTCGTTTTCTTATTATTGCTGTTGTTGTTGCTATTGTTGTTATTGTCATTATATTTTTCATTTTTGCTTTTTTCTTCTCGCTCTTCTATTTTGCATTCTTCTTCTTCCTCCTTTTTCTTTGTATTATTCTCTTCCTCTTCTTCTGTGTCTTTTTCTTTCGTTTTCTTCTTCTTTTTCTTCTTCTTCTTCTTCGTCGTCGTCGTCTTCTTTTTTTCCACATTTTCCCTTATCTTGTTTGTTTTTTCTCTTCCATTTTCTCCCTCTCTTTCGCCATCTTCTTTTTTTCTTCTTCTTCTGCTGCTGTTACAAGGTTTTGCGGTTATTTCCAGACTTAACAGATTAAAAAAAAAAAGTCAAATAATCCCGGAAGTTCAAACGGAACTCTTTAAATTCTTCTTACAACTGATCCTGAAAATATTAGCGCATGGGAGGAGGGGGCAAAGGAACGGGTTTCATTTCTGTTCTATATTTCATTAGACGCCATTAAGGACTTCGATATGAAAGAGAGGCAATAAATAGGCACTGCCTCGTTCAGCCCCTTCCCAATCTCTCGCATGGCAGATGTCGGTCGACAGCGTAAACATCGTTTAAATAAACTATCATCTCCTCAGAATAAACATATGTCGATGAAATTGTATGCAAAATAAACAAAACGCTTTCAAGATAGCAAGATGATAATGACAGACCTCAAAAGTGAAATGATCGATATAAAAAATCTTGTAAGACACATACCAACGTAGATGCCTTATTAGTAATACACATCCACCAGTCACTGTATTGGTTATATTTTTCTAGTAATGGGTTGGGTCCTTTTTCTGAATTTAGAATCGCATCAATTCTTAGCATATATTTATGAGGCCTGGCCTATATGGTCCTGACTGTATCGCCGCCGAACAGCTGTTGATCTCTGTAGAACAAACTTTCTGAAATGGCGATATGCCAACAATGTTGATCCCAACTGTCAATGCGGGCAATTACAAACTATGGAACATCTTCTAGTTTGCCCCAATCTTCAAGATTCATGCACACTTAATAACCCTGAAACCTTACCTGAGACAAGACTGTGTGTGCGCAACTTTGGATGGGTGAGGTGCAGCGACTCGATAATAAGAAGAAGCTGCATTCGAGGATTTCCTTGAAGCACTCTTTCGAAATTTGAGTGTATTCTCTTATTACGGTATCCCGGAATTCTTCTAAATTATCTAGATTCGTATCCAGGATCCATATCTCCTTTTTCACTACATCTCAAACGGACTGAAATCTAATGGGTGAAAAGGCCATTTTAAACACAGAAAAGACATTGTTGGGTTCCATGAAACAATCTGCTACTATTTTTTTATTTATGGTCCGGTAGGTTTTCCTGTCTGAAGAGATCACCATGGAATAGATGACTGCACTCATAAATTGAGTCACATGGTTAGTCCCAATACCTAGGTAGGTTGCTACATTTAAACGATCTTTTGTTAGTACCTCTAATAGAGATATATATCAAGAAAATACTTTCAGTACCATTACACCACCAATCTATACCAATAGACTGAACCATCGATACAAGGCCTAAGCTAAAAGGTCTTTATTGGAAATGCCTGAATTAGTGGAATTAAGAACATTTGCCATGGAAATAGCGATAGAGTTGCGACGTATCCTTTATGGGAAAAGGGGGCTATAGGATAGAAAATTATTCATCACCCAAACGGCTGCAACAAAGCTTTTGAACTCTATCAAGTGAGGAATGAGCACCTCTAGCCAAAATATGACAGCAATGCTCCATTTTTGTCTAATCGGGCTCTTGTAAAGATAGAGCATGGTAGGAGGAGTCTCATGCTTATTGGAGCGGCAATAGGATCTGGCTATTTTTTCCAGCAACTTTATCCACAAGTTTATCCAGAAAAATCGATTCGGATATGCCAGAAATTATTCGAAAATTAAAAATACTAAAATAAATAAATAGACAGACCTGACGGTTGAATTTAATGTCAATATTTCTGAGATAAGGTATTGTAACTATTTACACTATTTACATTGTTCGGACTGTTGTCCTCATCTTTATTGCCATATTCACGACGTTTCGACCGTTGTATGCTCCGGCTTTCTTCAGTAGATATACGTTCGAATTTCGAACCAAACCCTTTATTTAGTCCACGGGGGTAGATTGTTCTCGTTCTACGTGCCACGCCTTTTCTGGATATCTCAGTTTCAGTTAATTCCCTTTAGTAACTCAACTCTCCAAGTATGTTCACCTCTGCTGTGACCAGGAATTGAAATCACAACTATTTGGGTCAAGTCACTTTTGGATTACTTCAACCAACGCTTTTATCTACAGGGCCATGTGTCCTTGGGGATTTAATTCCAACATATGTCACCTGAAGAAGACCAGAGCGTACATTAGCCGAAACGTCGTGAATATAACAATAAAGATGAGGACAACAGTCCTAACAATATAAACAGTGTTAATATAACTTATTTAAAAGTATCCATGTTGCCTAAAAATACTTTATATATAGATAAGTAAGATTGTTTAGCGTCCAAAAATGAGTTTGGCCAGTATATTTCTGGGTGATAACGTTTTTAAGGCGAGCAGTCTTTTTTAATTAAAGTGCTCAATATCAAGAGAGAGGTCATTAATAGCAACAAATAAAATTAAGTATTCAACTTATCTTTCTCGACTCGGAGTTTCGCGTATATAGTATTCAATTGTCATGATGTTTGATAGAACATTTTTTTAATTTTTACTATTAGAGTTTATGAGGGAATGCGCATAGTCTGATCTGATCAGCAGTTGAATAAGGATAGTACGCTCAAACCCTTCAACCACTGACGGCTTTCGAACTGTTCCGTATATCCACTTTCCCCCTACAAGACTCGACTCAGTCCATGGTTTAGTTTTCGGGAACTTCCCAAAGGTGTCACACGCTGAGAATGTCTCCCGAGGTTGATGTTATCAAGAATCTAGATCTTATAATCAGGCCGCTAACTTACTAATCACACTTATTGACCGGCCTCTCGTCATCATCCTTAGTCGTACGACACTTATCAATATTCTCTTAATGGTGTGGTGATTGAATATGTCATTTTGCTCAGCCAACGTCTAACTTCATCTGCCAAAAGTCCTACCGGCGTAAGTCGCATTTGCATCAACAGCAGCATCAACTACTTGATCTGAAACAGTTCCAGACCAGCTGATCTCAATTCTGAACTAGCTCTAACAGCTCAAAACTGACTTATTATTTTCAATCAATTGAAAAGATAAATAGTAGCGTTCCAACATCGCTGGGCAGGCTCCTGTCATAATGAACAATGAAGTTCCTTCCGTTGGATATTTATTCGGACTAAGGTCCTCCCCAGACGTCAAATGGTAACTATATATATGAACCATCGTTAAATAGGATTGAAAATGGTCGATTCCCTCTATCACTCCAGAAAGTATCTGATTCCTTCAGAGTCAGATCAGACCAGAATTGGTCTGCATTTTAACTCACTCATTCCAAAAGATTACTTTTTAGAACATAAAACACAGATTTTTTTGTTTCTTGTTTTCTTGGGGGGGTGTTTTTTTTTTTTGGCTTCATTTTTTTATCAATTCACCATAAGTAAGCCGATAATGTCTCTGGGACGCAAGGAGTTACTTGGAGTGAAATAGAATGGGAAGACTTAAAAAAGGAGAAAGGACAATAAACAAACTGGATCCAGGAAGACAGAAAATGGCGACTGACGTTACATTTACATTTTTAGAAATTGAAGGTGGCAGGAAAGCAAGAACTCAGAAGGGAGTTCCACAGGTGAGAAATGCGAGAAAAGAAACTATAAGAACAGAACATATGGTTGCATCGAGCTATTTCAACAATAAGATGGTTAGACCTAATTGCCAATCAAGTAGCACACTTAAATTCATACAGTCGAGGTATCAAGGAGGATAGCTCTTGAGAACAATTATCATGAAAATATTTCTAGAAACGACAGAGGGGAGCCACGTCACCTCGGTGAGACATCGACTGAAGTCGAGATGCCAGGCCAGGACCGATAGTATTGCATACTCTTCCCTGGATTTTGACAAGAATTTCGAGATATATAGTAGGCACACCAAACCAGATATGACAGCAGTATTCAATGCATGGATGAGTGGTAGGTTTAGAAATGTGCAAGATAGATGCTAACGAGAAAAGATTGTCAGGCACGACAGAGTGAAACGAAACAGTCCTAGCAGTAGACTTGGCAATTAATTCATTATAATCATTCCACATTCATTCACTATGGAAATATTCATTCCGTATTCATTCCAAGGGCTCCCCCCATGGTTCTATTCTTCGAAGAACGTTGTTACTTATCTCCATCAATGACTTTCCTGATCTCATCAGTTTTTCAACTAGATATTTATGCTGAGGACACAAGTATTTGCTTATGTTTTATTAGAAAACCAGACAGGCCGGACAAAGTAAAGATGGCAACTGCTCTCGAAAAAGACTTCCAGTCAGTAGTCAACTGAGGTAAGGATTGGCTTGTACATTTTAACACTTCCAAAAACAAAACTGCTTTCATTTAATCACCCCAGAGAACCCTTCCTACCTATCATCACTATGGCTGATGGTTAGCATCAGCCATAGTGATGATAGGTTACTCAGCCAGGAGAGTAACTGCTTGGAACTTCTTGGGCTCAGGATTTTTAGCGCCTTCATTATACGATTTCTTAGGAACAACTGGATTAAGCCGAATATTCACCCAAAGATACCGTTGCCCTTATGCTTGTAGAGATTCCAGCAATCAAAAACTATATCAATCATCTTCAAGATATTTACAGCCATAGTCCGAGCTTCGTGGTTCTTAGGCATGGTAGAAAAATTCTGTGATAGCAGTTAACACATCGGCAGTAAAACTGGAGAAACGAAAGCCATATTGTTTATCCGAAAGCAGGTCACGTGAAATGAGATGCTTAACCAATTTAGCATTGATTAGAGTCTCTAGTACTTTGCTAAAAAAAAAAAAAAAAAAAAGACAGGAGTTTAATAGGGTGACTGTTCAAGAGTTTAGAAGGTTTTGCCGGAGTTCTTACAGACAGGAACTACAGACGATGATTTCCAACAACATGGAAAACAATGAATTGTGTTCAACAGATTGTATTTAATACTCATTCCTTTCATATTCCATTAGTCAGGAGGAAGTTCCCAAGAATCGCTACTTTGTGGAAGAGACTCCCAAGAGGTTGCTTCCCTAATTTCTACAATGTTAACTATTTCAACTGTTATCTACTTTCAACAACTTCATTTAGTAACCCTCTGCCTTGAGTGGTCCTTGGGTCTTGTATTGGGTGGACAACGGTACTTCTTTTTTTAATGCAAGTAAAAAAGAGCATTGCCATTTGCAACAATAATATTGGTCGTTCTCATTCAGTTGGCTTCCCCTTTAGGCTACCACCAGTCTATGCATCCCCAAACTAATTACGATCTTAAAACACTGAACAATACTTGGTTAGCAATCTTTTATAGTGGTGAAAGCCACAGTTGTAACATCTGAGGATTCCATCTAATTAAGTGTTACTCAACCAGTGTTCCTCCCTAGAAGCTTAGGGTGCCCCAAAAGGTTAGTTGGTTGGTTATAACACCTCTATGGTTTATTTAATGCTGAAATCCAAATATGAAAATTCAAACACTGTAATTAATTCAACAGAATAAAATTATTTCATAATTAAACTATAATTAGCTGCATTTTTTATCCAATATCCTTACAGAATCAAACAAGGAGTAAAAACTTCCTTCTCTTTACAAGAAATGAGATTAATCATAACAAATTGTTTTTATTTACTTTTTTTTTTTGACAATGTATGTCATGTCTTCAATTTTAGTATAAAATGTAACTATGGTCACTTTACTATAAAATAGTTTGGTTTAGTTCATTTTGTTTTACGGTATGTCAACCTCAAGGGGTTATTTAATGCCGACAAGATTTTTTGGATAGGTTCGTATGACTAGAATAGAATATGTATTCTTAATAAGAAATCAGCTTAGACATCAAGTTTCATTGATGAATGTATTGCTGGCAAAAACAGTATTCCTGATAATATTTTTTTCTTCCTAAAGGTATTACTGGTAATAATTATTTTCAAAAATGTATTGCTGGTATTTTTAATATAAAAACCTATTTTTACACTTTCATAGTGTTTTGCCTCCAGTTTGAGGGTTAACTATTTGCCCATAGTTGGGAACCTAACAGGTGCTACCACCCCAGGTCAGGCTGGACGTGGGAACAGCAGCAATAAGGCGGTGGTTCCACGCTCATAAAAACCTCCTAATTAGAGGCCTTACTGATGGATGCATAACGAGGACAAAACAAAGGACTCATAAAGAATTTACAAAGGAAAGGTATGACACCCAAGGAAATCAATGAGGATATTTGTGGAGGACTCCCCATCCTATTTAAATGTGAAGAAGTGGACTGTAGTATTCAACCGGGGCAGGGACAAAACAGAAGGTGACCTTCAATCAAGTCATCATAAAACCTCAACCACTGATGAACAAATTGATGCCATTCAACTTATGGTTTTATATAACAGACATCTCACTGACAAACAAATAGCTAAGTCCATAGGCATTGCTTCTAGTTTGGTACATACTGTTTTAACTGAGATCTAGGGGATGAGTAAGCTGTCTACATAATGGGTCCCATGTATGCTAACATCAGAGCAGATAGCTAAGTCCATAGGCATTAGTTCTGGTTAGGTCCATACTATTTTAACTGAATCTAGGGGATGAGTATCAGAAATGGGTCCCAGAATGCTGCTAAGAGCAGATCTATAGGCATTAGTTCTGGTTTAGGTCCATACTGTTTGAACTGAGATCTAGGGGATGAGTAAGCTGTCTGCAAAATGGGTCCAAAGAATGCTGATACCAGAGCAGATAGCAATGTCCATAGGCATTAGTTCTGCTTAGGTCCATACTGTTTGAACTGAGATCTAGGGGATGAGTAATCTGTCTACAAAATGGGTCCCAAAGAATGCTGATACCAGAGCAGATAGCAATGTCCATAGGCATTAGTTCTGCTTAGGTCCATACTGTTTGAACTGAGATCTAGGGGATGAGTAAGCTGTCTGCAAAATGGGTCCCAAGAATGCTGACCAGAGCAGATAGCAAAGTCCATAGGCAGATTCTGGTTAGGGTCCATATGTTTTAACTGAGATCTAGGGGATGAGTAGTTCTACAAAATGGGTCCAAAGAATGCTGGTCAATCCATAGGCATTAGTTTGAACTGAGATCTAGGGATGAGTAAGCTGTCTGCAAAATGGGTCCCAAAGAATGCTGGCACCAGAGCAGATAGCAAATGTCCATAGGCATTAGTTCTGGTTAGGTCCATACTGTTTGAACTGAGATCTAGGGGATGATCTGTCTACAAAATGGGTCCAAAGAATGCTGGGCAGATAGCTTGGTCCATAGGCATTAGTTCTGGTTAGGTCCATACTATTTTAACTGAGATCTAATGATAAGCTGTCTACAAAATGGGTCCCAAGAATGCTGATACCAGAAGATAGCAAACTGTCCATAGGCTTAGTTCTGGCATAATATTTTAACTGAGATCTAGGGGATGAGTAATCTGTCTGAAAAATGGGTCCCATAATGGCATTAGTTCCATAGGCATTAGGTTCTGGTTTGGTTACTATTTTAACTGAGATCTTGAGTAATCTGTCCATACTGTTTGAACTGAGATCTAGGGGATGAGTAAGCTGTCTACAAAATGGGTCCCAAGAATGCTGATACCAGAGCAGATAGCAATGTCCATAGGCATTAGGTTCTGGGTTAGGTCCATACTATTTGAACTGAGATCTAGGGATGAGTAATCTGTCTACAAAATGGGTCCAAAGAATGCTGCTACCAGAGCAGATAGCAATGTCCATAGGCATTAGTTCTGGTTAGGTCCATACTGTTTGAACTGAGATCTAGGGGATGAGTAAGCTGTCTGCAAAATGGGTCCCAAGAATGCTGATACCAGAGCAGATAGCAATGTCCATAGGCATTAGTTCTGCTTAGGTCCATACTGTTTGAACTGAGATCTAGGGGATGAGTAAGCTGTCTAAAAAATGGGTCCAAAGAATGCTGATACCAGAGCAGATAGAAATGTCCATAGGCATTAGTTCTGCTTAGGTCCATACAGTTTGAACTGAGATCTAGGGGATGAGTGAGCTGTCTGCAAAATGGGTCCCAAAATGGGTCCAAAGAATGTCCATAGGCATTAGTTCTGGTTATACCAGAACTGAGATCTAGGGGATGAGTAAGCTGTCTAAAAATGGGTCCATAATGCTGGCACCAGAGCAGTTCTGCCATAGGCATTAGTTCCAGGTCCATACTGTTTGAACTGAGATCTAGGGGATGAGTAAGCTGTCTGCAAAATGGGTCCCAAGAATGCTGATACCAGAGCAGATAGCAATGTCCATAGGCATTAGTTCTGGTTTGGTCCATACTGTTTGAACTGAGATCTAGGGGATGAGTAATCTGTCTACAAAATGGGTCCCAAGAATGCTGATACCAGAGCAGATAGCAATGTCCATAGTCATTAGTTCTGCTAAAGATCTAGGGGATCCTACAAAATGGGTCCAAAGAATGCTGATACCAGAGCAGATAGCAATGTCCATAGGCATTAGTTCTGGTTAGGTCCATACTGTTTGAACTGAGATCTAGGGGATGAGTAAGCTGTCTGCAAAATGGGTCCCAAGAATGCTGGCACCAAGCAGATAGCAATGTCCAATTAGTTCTGATACTATTTTAACTGAGATCTAGATAATCTGTCTAAAAATGGGTCCATGAATGCTGATACCAGGCAGATATTTAGTTCTGGTTTTGGTCCATACTGTTTGAACTGAGATCTAGGGGATGAGTAATCTGTCTACAAAATGGGTCCCATGAATGCTGATACCAGAAGATAGGTCCCATAGGCATTAGTTCTGGTTAGGTCCATACTATTTTGAACTGAGATCTAGGGATGAGTAATCTGTCTGCAAAATGGGTCCCATGCTGGCACCAGAGCAGATAGCAATTATTAGTTCTGGTTTAGTCCATACTATTTGAACTGAGATCTAGGGGATGAGTAAGCTGTCTACAAAATGGGTCCCAAGAATGCTGATACCAGAGCAGATAGCAATGTCCATAGGCATTAGTTCTGGTTAGGTCCATACTGTTTGAACTGAGATCTAGGGGATGAGTAAGCTGTCTACAAAATGGGTCCCAAGAATGCTGATACCAGAGCAGATAGCAATGTCCATAGGCATTAGTTCTGCTTAGGTCCATACTGTTTGAACTGAGATCTAGGGGATGAGTAAGCTGTCTGCAAAATGGGTCCCAAGAATGCTGATACCAGAGCAGATAGCAATGTCCATAGGCATTAGTTCTGGTTAGGTCCATACTGTTTGAACTGAGATCTAGGGGATGAGTAAGCTGTCTGCAAAATGGGTCCAAAGAATGCTGATACCAGAGCAGATAGCAATGTCCATAGGCATTAGTTCTGGTTAGGTCCATACTGTTTGAACTGAGATCTAGGGGATGAGTAAGCTGTCTGCAAAATGGGTCCCAAGAATGCTGATACCAGAGCAGATAGCAATGTCCATAGGCATTAGTTCTGGTTAGGTCCATACTGAGATCTAGGGGATGAGGTGTCTGCAAAATGGGTCCCATACCAGAGCAGATAGCAATGTCCATTTAGAACTGAGATCTAGGGGATGAGTAAGCTGTCTGCAAAATGGGTCCCAAGAATGCTGATACCAGAG
This sequence comes from Acanthosepion pharaonis, assembly GCA_903632075.3. Lineage (NCBI taxonomy): Eukaryota > Metazoa > Mollusca > Cephalopoda > Sepiida > Sepiidae > Acanthosepion > Acanthosepion pharaonis. The sequence continues at coordinate 964,735 of CAHIKZ030003556.1, read as the reverse complement.
CAGATAGCAATGTCCATAGGCATTAGTTCTGCTTAGGTCCATACTGTTTGAACTGAGATCTAGGGGATGAGTAATCTGTCTACAAAATGGGTCCCATGAATGCTGGCACCAGAGCAGATAGCAAAGTCCATAGGCATTAGTTCTGGTTTGGTTCATACTATTTTAACTGAGATCTAGGGGATGAGTAATCTGTCTACAAAATGGGTCCCATGAATGCTGGCACCAGAGTAGCTGGCTTGGTCCATAGGCAGGGGTTAGGGTTAGGGTTACTATTTTAACTGAGATCTAGGGGATGAGTAATCTGTCTACAAAATGGGTCCCATGAATGCTGATACCAGAGCAGATAGCAATGTCCATAGGCATTAGTTCTGGTTTAGGTCCATACTGTTTGAACTGAGATCTAGGGGATGAGTAATGCTGTCTGCAAAATGGGTCCCAAGAATGCTGATACCAGAGCAGATAGCAATGTCCATAGGCATTAGTTCTGGTTAGGTCCATACTGTTTGAACTGAGATCTAGGGGATGAGTAATCTGTCTGCAAAATGGGTCCCATGAATGCTGGCACCAGAGCAGATAGCAAAGTCCATAGGCATTAGTTCTGGTTTGGTTCATACTATTTTAACTGAGATCTAGGGGATGAGTAATCTGTCTACAAAATGGGTCCCATGAATGCTGGCACCAGAGCAGATAGCAATGTCCATAGGCATTAGTTCTGGTTAGGTCCATACTGTTTGAACTGAGATCTAGGGGATGAGTAATCTGTCTACAAAAAAAGGTCCCAAGAATGCTGGCACCAGAGCAGATAGCAAAGTCCATAGGCATTAGTTCTGGTTTAGTCCATACTGTTTGAACTGAGATCTAGGGGATGAGTAATCTGTCTACAAAATGGGTCCCATGAATGCTGGCACCAGAGCAGATAGCAAAGTCCATAGGCATTAGTTCTGGTTTGGTTCATACTATTTTAACTGAGATCTAGGGGATGAGTAATCTGTCTACAAAATGGGTCCCATGAATGCTGGCACCAGAGCAGATAGCAAAGTCCATAGGCATTAGTTCTGGTTTGGTTCATACTATTTTAACTGAGATCTAGGATGGGTCTACAAAATGGGTCCCAAAATGAATGCTGGCACCAGAGCAGATAGCAAAGTCCATATGCATTAGTTCTGGTTTGGTTCATACTATTTTAACTGAGATCTAGGGGATGAGTAATCTGTCTACAAAATGGGTCCCATGAATGCTGGCACCAGAGCAGATAGCAATGTCCATAGGCATTAGTTCTGGTTTTGTCCATACTGTTTGAACTGAGATCTAGGGATGAGTAAGCTGTCTGCAAAATGGGTCCCAAAATGGGTCCCCAGAGCAGATAGCAAAGTCCATATGCATTAGTTCTGGTTTGGTTCATACTATTTTAACTGAGATCTAGGGGATGAGTAATCTGTCTACAAAATGGGTCCCATGAATGCTGGCACCAGAGCAGATAGCAAAGTCCATAGGCATTAGTTCTGGTTTGGTTCATACTATTTTAACTGAGATCTAGGGGATGAGTAATCTGTCTACAAAATGGGTCCCATGAATGCTGATACCAGAGCAGATAGCAATGTCCATAGGCATTAGTTCTGGTTTGGTTCATACTATTTTAACTGAGATCTAGGGGATGAGTAATCTGTCTACAAAATGGGTCCCATGAATGCTGGCACCAGAGTAGATAGCAAAGTCCATATGCATTAGTTCTGGTTTGGTCCATACAGTTTGAACTGAGATCTAGGGGATGAGTAATCTGTCTGCAAAATGGGTCCCAAGAATGCTGATACCAGAGCAGATAGCAATGTCCATAGGCATTAGTTCTGGTTTGGTCCATACTGTTTGAACTGAGATCTAGGGGATGAGTAATGTCTGTCTAAAAATGGGTCCCAAGAATGCTGATACCAGAGCAGATAGCAATGTCCATAGGCATTAGTTCTGGTTAGGTCCATACTATTTGAACTGAGATCTAGGGATGAGTAAGCTGTCTGCAAAATGGGTCCAAAGAATGCTGCTACCAGAGCAGATAGCAATGTCCATAGGCATTAGTTCTGGTTAGGTCCATACTATTTGAACTGAGATCTAGGGGATGAGTAATCTGTCTACAAAATGGGTCCCATGAATGCTGGCACCAGAGCAGATAGCAAAGTCCATAGGCATTAGTTCTGGTTAGGTCCATACTGTTTGAGCTGAGATCTAGGGGATGAGTAATCTGTCTGAAAAATGGGTCCCAGAATGCTGGCACCAGAGCAGATAGCAATGTCCATAGGCATTAGTTCTGGTTAGGTCCATACTGTTTGAACTGAGATCTAGGGGATGAGTAAGCTGTCTGCAAAATGGGTCCAAAGAATGCTGCTACCAGAGCAGATAGCAATGTCCATAGGCATTAGTTCTGGTTAGGTCCATACTGTTTGAACTGAGATCTAGGGGACGAGTAAGCTGTCTGCAAAATGGGTCCCAAGAATGCTGCTACCAGAGCAGATAGCAATGTCCATAGACATTAGTTCTGGTTAGGTCCATACTGTTTGAACTGAGATCTAGGGGATGAGTAAGCTGTCTGCAAAATGGGTCCCAAGAATGCTGCTACCAGAGCAGATAGCAATGTCCATAGGCATTAGTTCTGGTTAGGTCCGTACTGTTTGAACTGAGATCTAGGGGACGAGTAAGCTGTCTGCAAAATGGGTCCCAAGAATGCTGCTACCAGAGCAGATAGCAATGTCCATAGGCATTAGTTCTGGTTAGGTCCATACTGTTTGAACTGAGATCTAGGGGACGAGTAAGCTGTCTGAAAAATGGGTCCCAAGAATGCTGATACCAGAGCAGATAGCAATGTCCATAGGCATTAGTTCTGGTTAGGTCCATACTGTTTGAACTGAGGTCTAGGGGATGAGTAAGCTGTCTGCAAAATGGGTCCCAAGAATTCTCATACCAGAGCAGATAGCAATGTCCATAGGCATTAGTTCTGGTTAGGTCCATACTGTTTGAACTGAGATCTAGGGGACGAGTAAGCTGTCTACAAAATGGGTCCCAAGGATGCTGATACCAGAGCAGATAGCAATGTCCATAGGCATTAATTCTGGTTAGGTCCATACTGTTTGAACTGAGATCTAGGGGAAGAGTAAGCTGTCTACAAAATGGGTCCCAAGAATGCTGATACCAGGGCAGATAAAAATGTCCATAGGCATTAGTTCTGCTTAGGTCCATACTGTTTGAACTGTGATCTAGGGGATGAGTAAGCTGTCTGCAAAATGGGTCCCAAGAATTCTCATACCAGAGCAGATAGAAATGTCCATAGGCATTAGTTCTGGTTAGGTTCATACTGTTTTAACTGAGATCTAGGGAATGAGTAAGCTGTTTACAAAATGTGTCCCAACAATGCTGATACCAGAGCAGAGAGCAAAGTCCATAGGCATTAGTTCTGGTTAGGTCAATACTATTTTAAATGAGATCTAGGGGATGAAAAAGAACTTTGGTTTTCCACCTTCGAAAATTTTTAAGCAAGCGGCATCTGTTGACAAGGTAATAGCATCTGCTCTTTTTTTTGTTTGTGAGTGGTGGTTCTGAAGGCTTAGTCATGATAGAAGTCACCTGAAAAACTGAAAGAGTCATTAATAGACATTACTATAGATCAGAATGAAGACAATTGAAGGAAGAAATCAAGTCAAAATACGGTGGGAAGCTTATGGCAGATGTGCTCTTGCTCCAGTATAACCCACCCGTTCACACTGTTCATGTTGCCGTAGCTGAAGCAACCAACTTTGAATTTTTACCCCATCCCCCTTCCTCACCAGACTCACCTCCATCTCATTTTTCTTCCTGTTTCCTAAACTCAAATCCCATTTACGTGGTCGCCATTTTGGAAACGACGATTAGATCATATGTACTATGGGGTTTTAGAAGTCCAGGACACCACCTCCTCCTGTGATGGGATTGCAATGCTTAAGCATCATTAGACCAAGTCCCATGATGTCAGGGGGGAATATATTGAAAAATAATGAAAAATGTCTTGTTTCTCCAACTCCTTCTAAGTGGAGCTTAGAACTTTTTGAATGACCCTCGTATGAATACAAAATGTATTTTAACTATTTACATCATTCGAAATGTTGTCTTCATCTTTATTGCCATATTCATGACGTTTCGGCCGTTGTATGGTTCAGCCTTCTTCAGGATCTCTCAATATTTCTGAGATGAGATATCGTAACTATTTACACTATTCACATCATTCAGACTGTTGTCCTCACCTTTATTGCCGTATTCACGTTTTGGCCGTTGCACGCTCAGGCCTTCTTCAGGATATGTCTATATTTCTGAGATGAGGTATTGTAATTATTTATATCATTCGGACTGTTATCCTTATCTTTATTGCCAAAATCACGACGTTTCGACCGTTTTTTGTTTCTTTCTTTCTATCATTCATTCATTTTTTTCTTTTCCCTTCCTTTCACTATCTGACTTACGGTTTTATCACATTAAAACACCAGTTTCCGTACAATCATAGAAGTTAAGCAACGTTGAGTCTAATCAATTCCTGTCGGGTTGGTTATATTCACTTATGCGCCAATAACTTTTAGGAAATATATGAATCCACATCTTCTCCCCCAGCTATTGGTTAATTAGTAAAATTTCTGTGACTAAACCATTATTTATCTTCAAAACAATTATTACAATCTTAAAATATTTTCTGGCTTTAAATAACCTGCAAAGGGTTGATAAACCGTAGAAAACGAATTCATCAATCAAATACTGATTAGCTACACAGGCATGATTGGTGTTTCTACGCATTTTTATTTTGATTGGCATGACAGGATTTTTTTTTATTTTGAGAGAAAATTCAAAGAAATTTCGCTTAGATATAATTTGCAGTGTCAGTAACAGAAATACCGAGTCGATGGTTTTATATGGCACAAGGACAAAATGGTGGAGAGGTTAGTCGTCACTGACTATCCTACACCTAGTTAATCAGGTTCATGACCCATTCATTCATTACAATTTGCACTTACACTAAAAGAACTCATCCATCGCCATTCAATTCAACACATACCACAATACCACATATTCATAGAAATCCTACTAAAACACCCATGACATGAATATATATATAATTGTTTTTTCTTGTTTTTTTAATAAAAAATAAATATATAAATCAATAAAAAATAAAAATATAAAATATATAAATAAATAAAAAATAAATATATAAATAAAATTACGACATGGAATGAGGTCGGGGATGTATACAATAACAAAAACAAAATACAACAAAACATTTAAACTAAAATTAAAATATGTTAATAGAATCCGTTCACGCCACAGAAAAATAAGAGTGCCCACTGTACAGGGTGCGATGGGTAAATTGTCACCATTTTATATCTTTAATTTCCTGCATACGTGTTGTTTGATTTTTGATTTTGTCAACTGCACAGTATAGTAGGGTCAGTTGGGTAGTGTCTGTGAGAAAAGGAGCACCAGGATGTAATTCACTCCGCCAGAAATTTGTAAACGGCTTGCTGTACTGCTTGGAATTCGCTCCGGAAGGTCCAATAAAAACATTTCAGTGTTTGAGTGTCAATCTGAGGACAGTACAGAGGATTCAGAAAGAGTTTGATGAGTCTAATGGTGATTACGAAGATATTTGGAGTGATCACTTGTGATGGCGACGTTATGCATCTAATGATCTTCCAACATGGACACAGACCCAACTCGGGGGCTACTTCAAGTTTCTTGAGGAGGTAGTGCTCCCCTGGGTGAAGAGGGTGGCTGCTAGAAGATCCTATGTTTGGCAACAGGAGAACCCAGTCATGACTGCCAGACAATTTCTGTTATATCAGCCCTTACATCTGGCAACCTAACTCTACAGATTGCAATCCCCTTGATTATTGTGTGAGAAGTGCAGTTGAGTGAGAGAGCAATAAAACTCTTTCTAACACCAAAGATGAACTGAAGGAAAGGATTATGGCAGCATTCACCAACTTAAACAAGGAGACCGTGCAGAAGAGTTGCAGGAAATTCTGAATCGTCTGGAGGCCGCGATTGAAAACCAATGGCGATTTTATTGAATAAATTTTTACTCTTTAGTATTTCCAGATATCTTTGTGTAATTTTGGTAAATCTGTCTGTTAAAGGGAGGCGTTATTTTCATTTGGGCGTCATTTAGACGATAATTTATCCATCGCACCCTGTCTATCTGTCAAAATGAGATGCCAGTTATTTTCATTTTGGTGGCATTTGGACGACAATTTATCCATCGCACCCTGTCTATCTGTTAAAATAAGATGCCAGTGTTATTTTCATTTTGTTACCATTTAGACGACAATTTATCCATCGCACCCTGTCAAAATGAGATGCCAGTGTTATTTTCATTTTGGCACTATTTAGACGACAATTTATCCATGGCACCCTGTCTATCTGTTAAAATGAGATGCCAGTGTTATTTTGATTTTGGCGGCATTTGGACGACAATTTATCCATCGCACCCTGTCTATGTTAAAATGAGATTCCAGTGTTATTTTCATTTTGGCGGCACTTGGACGACAATTTATCCATCGCACCCTGTCTATGTTAAAATGAGATGCCAGTGTTATTTTCATTTTCGCGGCATTTGGACGACAATTTATCCATCGCACCCTGTACTGTGTAGCTCAGCAGAATCCCACAGCTTCATCGCTAGATGCAACGAAAAGACAAAATAAACTACGAAGGGGAGAATTATCAAAGACTGATCGAGTCAAGATAAAAAAAAAAATGTGGAGTAACAAAAAACAAACTGGGAAGGTTGGTATCTTGACATACAGATGCTCGTCCAATGAAATTACGAATGCAACAAAAAGATTGCCACATCTGTGACGCCAACTGCCAAATGATGTACTACTTTGACTGACAACTCAGTCATTTATTTGCGTGCGTTCATTTTTTTTTATATATATGAAAGTCACGTATTATTGTTTGTGTAATGCACAATATGAAAAGGTAAAACAATTTTTCGAGGTGTGGTCCGCTTTTTTCATTGTATCTCTTCTCTAGATAACATTGGAGCTTAAGAAGTTTTACCAAAACTCTTGTAATGCTGAAGAAGACACTTTGAGAAGAAACTTTGAAATGAATCCTTAGCGATAATTACAAATGTTTAATTCTATCGACTGCACGGCGCCATAATTCAGCTTTGATGCAAACTGAAGAAAACATACAAACGATTAACGTCCATTTTCTGCTTTCTTAAGTTTCAATATGGCTGAACAAAAGAAAAAAAATCTCTGCTGTATGTCATGACAAATACATACCTACCAAATGATACCGCCATCATTACAACATCCTCTACGTTTGTCTGTCATTGTCAGTGAGCAAAAGAAATGCCATGTTCAATTTTCAAATTCAACTTTAGAAAATACGGAACTACTTCAACAATGAAGCTGAATCTTAGACTCTCCGTTTGTGCGCATGCGTGTTTGGGTTAAATATCACTCCATTTTCATTTTGACGTAATTAATTTTGAATAGATATATAAAATATTGAATATGCTTGGATAGAGTTTCAAAACAAGAAATTGGCGAACCTAGTTCGAATTCTGGTCGAGATCGTTACAAATACACATGGAAAATATATGAATCTATCCCTTTTCCTCCCATTATCAGTTAAATAGCAGAGTTTTACCATCATAGAATGACCTTAAATAATTTCAAATACAAAAACAACACAGCTCTCTCCAAATATTTTTGTCAGTTAAAGAATGAGGGCATTTCACCATCAATCAACTGCGAAATTAGGTCAAGACCCGATGACAGCACCCAAAGAGTGTGAGTTCAATACCCAGTTACGGCAGTGGAGAACTTGGAGAAGGGAATTAAGAGGAGATAACTGATAAATGACATCCATTAGACATGGCACGTGGAACTAGAACAGTCTACCTCAGCAAGCGAAATAAAGGGTTCAGTTCGACATTCCAACCACCCGAAAAGCGTACAACGGCTGAAACGTTGTAATAAATATGGCAACAAAGATGAGGACAATAGTCCGAATAATGTAAATAGTGAACAGGTGTGACTATTATAAAAAGTACTTTTTCATGTGAAATTTGCTCTCTTGTTACATGATATTCTGAGCCAGTGAGCAGTTCGACGTGGTGTAATGGTTAACAAGTTTGTCTCGCTAGATCAATTACGATTGAATAGTGAGTTCGATCCTTATGGGGTGCTCCATACTTTCGGCCTTGTGCCACATATTATGTTATGCTTAGAAAATCACCATGAAAATCATCATGATATCACAAGTTCTCGGTTTCAAATGATCTAAAATTATTAAGATGAACAATTTGCATCAGGTGCGTTAATATCTCAGGTTCAGCGAAAATTGAATATCTGATTAAAAATCCAGCAATATGGCCGGTCTTATAACCCGGATATGTTCTCACTACTGAGTAAGGCTAATACCGATTATCATCTGAAAGTTTTGGAATCAGTATATATTAAGTCCTACCAATCATCTCTTTGTATGCATAATGAGTGTTTGATGGGCTTATCTATAAATACTTTCATGGTAACTGTTCAGATGAACTCTTCGCTATGATGCTAGACTATGAATTTAAGCGCAGTACTAGATTGGCGGCAAGGTCTCATCAATTCGCAGTTGAATTGCCTAAATGTAACCATGAGTTCCATGTTAACAGTTTTTTCTCGCATTTCTCGCTTGTGGGACTCTCTTCCGGCTCCATGATTTCCAACCAACTTTGATCTTCAGAAATATAAATGTCATGTTAATCGCTATCTATTGTCTTCCTGATTAATCTTCTATTGTTCTCGCTCATTCATAATGTTTTTTTTTAATTATTATTTCACACTCAGTAACCCCTTGGGTTAGTGGCTTTACTGCCTTGCATGGAGTGAAATGATTTTTAAAAATGTCTTTTTTTATTGCTGTAATACAATTTGTAGAGCTATGAAAATATTTGCTTCTTTTTTATATCAGTTTCATTCTTCTATCGGAAATAAAAATTCGATTTATAAAATTGGAGTCCTTATCAATCAAGACTTATATTTAATTTGAAATAACAATAGTAAAAAGAAATCTCTTTACTGGATTTGTAAACATAGATTTGTACCAGACCTCTCATTGAACGAGAAATTTCTAAATTCTGTCAAACAATTTGCTTTGTTAATTATTTTTGCAATAATATTTAGTTAAATTTAGACATTCAGAATGTAAGAAGAAATTCTTATTGGGTAGAATTTCAATTTCTTTTTACTTCAAAAAAATTTTTTTTTTTTTTTTTTTGGCAAATGCTTGATTGCCAAAATGATCTCAGATAAACTCTGGACTCCGTGACATTATGAAAGCTAAACAAATTTGGTTTCTCGTCATCGACAAAGTAATTAACATATCTTTCAAATACTCAACCAATCAGCAGTTTCGTTTGTCTCATGCAGCCATCCAATCAAAGACGCTGAAAGAGCAAGACGTTTAAGTTCTCGTAATACTCGTTTTGGTTTGTACTTTATCATCGCCTCTGTAATTGCCTTGCTTTGTGATCATGGCATGTGTAAATGCCGCCAGGAACAAAGGTTAGAAGATTGTTGTAAAGTTATCCAGACGCCAGAGAAGGAAACGAAAACGTTAGCGTAGAAAAGGACTTTAGATTTCAGTGACCGATAAATTTCGTTTTTCTTTTTACGCTTGTTTAATAGATTACACAGTTAAAGATTGATGAGCGCATTGATTTATAAGACTCGTTGGTTTTACGGCTTTTTCACTTTTTGTTTAATCATCCTGACAAAAGGAATAATACCGCGAAAGAAAGAAAAAAAAGATTTGTTTGCAAAACTAAAGATTTAATCAAACTGGCATTTGCAGGCTTAAGTGAAGTTTAACTCGCGAGATATTGTTTATAAACTGTCAAACTTATCACATCTACAAAGAAGAAGCTAATTTTTCCACTGAAAATGTTAGATTTCTTTTTCTTTCTTTTTTTTTTTTTTTTTTTTTTTGGTTGATTTGGGATTGAATGTCTTGAATACTGAAATATAAGTTTTTCTGGTGCTAACTTTGAAAATTAACGCAACTATACACAGAGTTTGTATAATAGATTTGTCTTTAAATTTTCTTTACATCAAAACGATATATATATATATATATATATATATATTAAACTGATGTTAAAAAATTTGATTAAAAATATGGTTTCATCGCTACACAAGAATTACCATGTTTCCAAAACAGAAAACAAAAACTTCAAATTCAATTATATTAAATTAAAAGTATTAGTTCTGTTTCATTTTCAATCGAATTTTGGAATAACTTATTTTAAAATTTACTGAGTTTTAAAAGCACATACATTCATAATATTTGTTTCCAAGGATACAGAGAAATCTAATCCTTTAGACAGAGGCGGTAGCGTGTTCATTTTTATTAACTAATACTGTATCAATTATGAGTTACGTTCGAAAAAGAGATTAAGTCTAGGTAGGGTAAGGGTGCATTTTTTCAACGAATTACGACATTGCTCAACGCATGTCGTCTGTTTGTTTTTTTTTTTATCAACGGCAATAAGTTTTTCGGCATTTTATTCGTTAAATTTCTATTTGTATATATACAGATTCTTTCTAAAAAGGGTGTTTGGATTAGAATCCATTGTATTAATCTACAATTTTAAATTATTATTTTTACTTTTAATTACTAATAGATTATATTTCTTTTTAAAACAAATAAATGTAATAGAATTTATTAAATTGTTTAAAAATTATTATTATGTATAAGTATGTATATTACCAGCTACGCTATTTTTCTTTTCTTTTTTTTAAATATTATTTAAGGAAAATTTTTGACAATGTCTGCAAAGAATAGCTATTTCAAGCCTCTGATTCAGTAAATTTTTATTTTTTATAAACCTAGTAATATATAGTTTCTCATATATGCATAAAGGACATGGGTCATTTAATGACCTACATATTCTAGCTTTTCTTATTAATTTCCATTTTACTGTAGGTGTTTTATTGGTTTCTTCTAAATGCCTGAAATATTTCGATAGGGACGTCTGATTTCGGTATTTATTTATCCTAAATGAACTTTGATGTTGATTGAATCTTTTCTTGAAATCATGGCTTGTGCAACCTATATAGATTTTTATGTTTTTGGGATTCTCAATAGATGAGATGTTGCATTGGTATACTAATGATTCAGTACGACATTTATTTTGTAGAGGACAGTTATGAAGATTTCTACAGTTACATAATTTTTGTTTATCTTCATCTCTTTTTATTTTTATATTGTCTAAATTTCTTTGCTTTTGGTCTCAGTGTTTATTCATGATATTAGCATTATGTTTCTTAATAATTTTCTCTAAGTTTTCAGTACAGCTGTAAATTAGTGTATTTTTATTAAAAATAGTACTGAGTTTACTATCTTTGGGAAAATGTTTAACGATTAATGCAAGGAATATTTGTCCTAATTTATTCTTTACAATTTGATTGTATGGGGGGTGTATACCAAATTATTTTTCTGCTTTTTCTATCCTTTTCATTTTCACTTTTTATGTAAGTTAGTTTTGGGCTTTTGTAGTCACTATCTTTAAGATATATATATATATATATATATATATATATATATATATATATATATATATATTGTTGGATTGTCTGACGATCGCTAAAGCGTGAAACCCCAGGTCACAAACTCACATCTATCCAACCAAATATGTTAGCTCTATCTCTGATATTGAGCGCTTTCTAATAAGTACCGCGCATATAATATATAAATAATTATACATATATATATTTATTTATATTTATATACACTTTTCCATATATATATATATATATATATATATATATATATATATATATATATATAATTTACGCTGTCTTTATTAGAAATATATTTGTTTTAATATAATGCTGTTATAATTGGCGATGGATGTGTCTATATTATTAACACAGCTATAGCTGATCTTAACGATTTTTATCAAAAATCTATTTTAGTGTTCGTGAATGATTAAAGTATTTATTAAATTTTAAAAACATCTTCCGACATTAGTTTTGACATCACAGTTAAAATGTTTATTAAGCAATATCATGGTGCGTTTATAGTGTTTCTGCTAATTTTTACTTTTTTGCCATTTTTAAATACTATAAATTTACTTTGTGATGGCTTAGTTTTAAAACTATATATATATATATATATATATATATATATATATATATATATATATATATATATATATATTCACGCACCTTTAGACTTATTAAACATTTCCTTAATGGTGGAGTTTGAGGATAATCTGACTTTGACAGATTTACGCAAATTATCTAGAATAGACCCTTTGTGTGTGGTTTATAAAAGCCATTATTGAGGTCTAAGGTTACATCGAGAAAGTTGATCACTGTGGTGGTGATAATATTTATTTCGTGATCTTTAAAAACTTTCCAGTTCTTTTCTCAATCAGTCTATCTTTCGGGGACTCTACATAGACTGTGTCCTTGATGTCGAAAATAAATCTAAGTCGCCATAATAACAGAATTCCAACTAAATCGCATGCCTCCGCTGAATCATACACTCCCAAAGCTACATTAAATTCCGGGTTGTTTTTTTTTTTGGTCCACCAATAACCACTATGGAAAATATGGATTTTTGTGCCTGCTTTATGGTAGCCATTTCACGATCGCTAATAGGGCAATCTTTATTGCTAGATTGATAGCCGACATTATCAGATTCTCGGTGATGAACGAGTAAAAGTCACAAATATCGAATTGGATAGATGTACATTTATTTTTTCTTTTGTATATTAGTAAACTACACTATGGCTTCAGCTGTTTCGAACTGAACCCTTTATTTCGCTCACTGAGGTAGACAGTCCTAGTTCCACGTGCTATGTTTTAATGGATGTCAAGGAGACATGGCACAGTTGATAAAGGCGTTAGTTAGATCCACTGACAGGAACCAAAGAGTGTGAGTTCAATACCTGGTTAAGTTGGTGGAGAACTTGGAGAGGGAAATTAAGCAGGAGATAACTGATGACTGACATCCATTAGACATGGCACGTGGAAGTAGAACAGTCTACCCAAGTGAGCGAAATAAAGGGTTCTTGGCCTTACTATTAATGTAGATTTCCCAGTTATTGGGTGCCTTTTTATAACGTCATTTTTTTTCACCCGTTTGAGTCATAGTGGCATTATCGCCTTACTTGCGGTGAAATGATTAAAAGAGAAATATATAGACTGTCAACGAATTTCGTCCAACTGATATGATTTTGGAGCCGCCACTAGCGAAACACATTAGTCAGTCTAGCATGAGGAAAAAGATTAACTGATTTTTCGCTACATATTCCAGAAAATTGTCAGGAATGCTACTGGACATTCCTCACTCAACAGCAAAAAAGAAATCTCAATGCATAGTCCCGGTATTCCACGTTCGCAAGCAACGAAGAATGGGCGACGTATCCTGCAGTTGTCGTAGAACTTCATTCTCTCGTGTGCACGTTACCGGTCATAAAACCACACCCTCTAATGTTCACCATCTAAACAAAACCAAGATATTTCCAGAAAAGATTTTGTGAATTTAATATATGCTTGGGACTCTCTCGCTCTATAGCCATGGATAGCGGATTACAACTTAAGAGCAAAGGATGGCGCGATCAATTTCCACTAGGAACAATTTAAATCAGAAAGTTATTATATTCCATATTTTCGGGAACAGCATTTTCATTTTGGTCATTGTGCTCCCCAACCTTCTTCAAGTGTATGGTTACACGCTGTGCTATTCCGATCAGTATCATTATCTTTGTTGATATACTAAAAATATTTCGGACATTTTAATCTCTGACATTCTTAAAGGCTCACTTTTATTGTAGACTTCGATATTTGTATCAGTGTTCATCTTGGCTGTTATGCACACAATTTTTTAACCATTCTAATCTCCATCCTTCTTCAGGTGTCTGCTATACTCTATGCTTTGCTATTTGGATCAGCGTGAACATCTTGGGTCTTCCACTCAGTATTTTTCGACCTTTCTACTCTCCATCCTTCCTCGGGTCTCTGTTATATTCCGTATTTTGCTATTTGTGAACATCTTGGGTGTTCAACTCAGTATTTTTTTACCTTTCTACTCTCCATCCTTCTTCAGGTGTATGTTATATACTATGCTTTGCTATTTGGATCAGCGTGAACATCTTGGGTGTTCAATTCAGTATTTTTTGACCTTTCTACTCTCCATCCTTCTTTAGCTGTCCTTTATTGTCTGTGCTTTGGAATTCGACCTCGGCTCGTCGTATTTTAGTATGAGAGAGTGATAAGCCATCTGTCATGATGTGAATATGAGGAGAAAACCAGTAGGAAATAGTCAGCAGTTAGTATCCAGTCACGGTCCAAGATGTAAAGAAGGAAAATCGGAGTTCTAGCTGGCCGAAGAAAAATCTGATCTGTTCGTCTGTCATGAAAGAAAACAGATATAGTGGTGAATGTAACCCAAATATCTCTTGCCTCCCTCCAGGCCGTGCCAGGTGAATCCATAAATATAAAACCCAATAAAAAGAAGATTCGGGGTCTGCTTTTCTCGCCGAAGTGATATTTCACCTTTCCTTACATGTTCGGACTTTCCCAGGTTTTGGTTACATCATTGCAGTCGGGAATCGAAACCCATTGTCCAGTTGGTAAAAGTTGACTGTGTCTCGTGGGAGTATGTTTTCACAAGGTCCTTATCACAGAAATATGTAGTTCTTGACAGAAATATTTCACACATAATTGTCAACATTCACCGGTAAAGCCACAACTTGATTGCACCAAATGTTTTCGTCATGTGTGACCAAACATTCTAGCAGTTAAATCTATAGAGGGGTAGAAGTGTAGATATTACAGAATGGTTCACCTTTTTTAGATACCATAGACCGTTCCTTATTCCTCTAAAAGCGTCTTTCATATTTCCCTTGAGCTTTTGGTTTTGTCTGGATTCTTACCGCTATTTCATGTTTTTTTTTTTTATTTCTTAGCACCATTTTTCTTACCGCGACTTCCTAAGTCATTTTTATTATGCCATTTTCTAAGTTCGCGTCTTTATGACCATTTTCTATATCATTTTTCTTACCACCATTTTCTAGGTCATATCTTTTACCGCCATTTTCTATATCCTTTCCCTTAGCACCACTTTTTTCCCCATTTTCTCCTCGCTATTGTCTTGGTCATTTTTGCACCGCTATTTCTAGCTCCTTTCCTTTACTGTCATTTTCTGGCTGCATTTTCTCACCGTTAGTTCTAGATCATTCTTTTTCGCACCATTTCTGGGTCATTACTTTCAGTTCGAGACGTTGATGCACATTCTCCTCACAATAAAACTTTTTCGCATCAGGTGGTGATCAAAATAATTAAAAGTTTCTCTTTGATTTTGTAAGACGCCCAGAGATAATTAGTCGCCTCTGGCAGTTTTCAAAAAGGTTTTCATCTTCGCTTTTCAAAGATTTCTTTCTCATCCAACGGTATCTTTGTGACAGCCAATCTAAATTCAGCTACGGAAAAGAAGACATTCAATTTTTTTTTTTTACTTTGTCGAAGTTGCCAACAAGAAACGAAAGATTTCTTTTTTTAGATGGTGAAGATAAATTGGGAAACTTTTTAGATAATTAGATTTAAACGATGAAGATGACGACATTAAAAAGTCTTTGTATGAAGAAGAGAAAAACAGTCACAGTTTATCGATGGTAGAGGATATTTGTGTTTCTGCGAAAGTTAGAGTTGACATTAGGGTTGGGGTTTCGGATAGTGTTGTGACCAAGTAAATGGTTAAGAAATAACAAAACAATAGGTTGCAGATAAATCGTGTATTGAACAGTAAATATAACAGAAGTGTGTTACACGACTTGGGAGGGTGTGTAGGTTGACCAGCGTTCGGTCCATGTCACTGTTCCCCCGAGTCTTACTTTCCTACTAATTTTATAGTAAGTGGAAGAGTCCACAATAGACTCATTAGAGGGAGGACACCACAAAAGGTAGGGATTACGATTAAGGTCATGGAGTGCATTCGTAACGTCTGATAAAACGGATAGAATATAAATCGAACATAACTACAGTAAGCGCCGACATATTAAAATACAATATAATCGGCAAAGAAAGAACAAGGAAAAAAGTAAATTGGCATAAATAAAGAGATAAATCGAATATATTTGTCGGATACAAGTTCTAATCTCACAGAATTTAGAGACACATTCCTGTCCATCTTCAGAATACAAGAAAATACTTGTTGACAACACCAATATAATCCACGACATAAATAATAAACAAAATTCTCGAGGCTCTCTATATCAAAATCAACCAACCAACACTGAACAAAATATATTACGAGTATAGTAGAAACGTTTTAAAATGCATTTGAGTTGAATAACATTTAACACCATGTGGTATTTTACCATCTCTGGTTACCTCCCTTGCATCGTGGACGCTTGTTTACAAAAAAGAAAAAAACATCGTAGCTACTACGTTTCATTTTGAAATTTATAACAGAGCGCGTTCATGCGGGTTTAAAAAAAATCACCATCACAACGATTAAAGTTACATTAAGTTTGTCTTGGCAATTCTCACCTGAGGATGATCTCGGAGGAGGTCGAAAGTACTTGGGTTAACAAAAATTACGGTGACTTCATTGATGAATTTCAACTTAGCATCAAGAAACTAAGTAGAGAAATAGAAAGGATTATTAGAAAATAAATAGACATAATATTTCTATATTATTTAATGAAGCATGCTTGAATGAAGATATGCTGCCTAAATACACACGCACAAACCCACACACAAACATATATATATATATATATATATATTTATATATATATATAAATAAGATATAAATATAAGATACAATATGATAATCCGTATGGAATTTTCCAGGGTGACATAGATCCAGGGAGAGCTCTATGTCAAAAGACAGAACAAAATTATTATTAAAGAATATCAAACACTTAAAATCCCATAGCTAATAATTTTTATTTCTTGAGAAAAAGCAGCTCTCAATCTTCAAGACCTGCAAACAAATCACCTATTGGGTTTTAACTGTTTGATATTCTTTAATTAATAATGATAATATATATATATATATATATATATATATATATATATATATATATATATATATATATTCCACTTTGTCATTCAATTTCCCCAATACTGTTCTTGATATATAAAATATATATCGTTATCTCTCTCTCTCTCTCTCTCACTCACACACACACACACACACACACACACATACATATATATATATATATATATATATATATATATATATATATATATATATAGAGAGAGAGAGAGAGAGAGAGAGAGAGAAGAGAATTAATATAAGTAATAAGTTTGTCACTTAGCTGATTGACGTTACCTTCAGCATCCCGACTCCAGAGTTTCGTAGACGGACCCTCCGGGAATCACACTGTCCACTCGTCAGGGGGTCTAAGCAATTGACTGCTTATTATTCTTGATTTTTCTTTTTACTATGCCTATTTTATTGATGCAAGTTCGTTTCTTTTTGCATAGTGCGCGTGTTCGTTCGCGCCAATGCATACGAGAGAATGTCGTGATTATTTGCCGTTCTTGTTGTTTTTATTTCCTTAAAATCATTACAAAGAAACACACAACTCCGGTCGACCAGAAGAAGAAAATTAAATTATCTACTATAAAAAAAATTTTAAACAGCGAACTTCATCGTCAACAACATCTTCCTTACAAGATTCCATTTACAGAGAACCAATGTTATTTATGTATTTACATGTCTTTTAAGGAATTGAGTTCCTGATGAAACCAAATTTATGAATATGGACATACTACTACATGCCTATCTAGCAGACTCACATTACATCTGTCAAACCATAGCTCAATCAGGTCCATTTAAACACACACGGAAACTTACCAAACTCCGTCCGCAAAGGACCCGTAGAAAATACAACTATAATAACCACATGTAAAAGAAATAGTTAAAAAATAATGTAAGCATTAATAATTAAAAAGTAAATGTCAACACTCAATAATATCAACTATGAACACGGCCACAGTGTGCTGACCGTGTTTGGAAAAAAAAAAAAAAACATTACAATCACTATAGATATACATATATAAAAATGTAAATATCCATATAAAGCATTCTTCATAATGGTTAAGAGAATAGCCAAAAGCGCATGGATATATAGAACATTTAAATAAGAAGAGTTGAAAAATGTTTAATCGAAGTACTTTTAAAGTCATTTTTAATGAAACTTGTATAAAAGAAGGATTGCTCCCCAAATGCACAATTATATATATATATATATATATATATATATATATATATATATATATATATATATAGGCTCCTGAAAAATTTATTTCGTTTGAGCTTTCTGGGAAGGAAGTGTGGGTTTGTAAACAGTGACTATTACAGATAATAATTTCGGTAAAGTGAATAAAGTTCTCAAAGTCCCTGTGTGGTTATTTAAAAATAAATACGCTTAAATTCACCTTCGCCCCTGCCGTGCGCCAACAGCTTAGGGGTAAAATCTCCGACTGACGACAATTAAGCTGGGTTTCGATCCTAGCTAGAGGCAACCGGATGTCTAGCTACACTGATGAGCTTTGATACAGCGAAAGAGTCTGTATATATATATATATATATATATATTGGAAGTCGGTCGACAGAAAGGTCAATTTAAATTTTATTAAATTATTCACTATTGTCGTACTAGTTTACTATTCAGCAATTTCGGGCAAAAATTTTCCTCACCGTAATTGTGTTGGAAATAGCGTTTCTTTCCTATAACCGAAAAGCACTAAAGAATGTTGTTGTCTAACGTTCACATAGCGTGTGTTATTATTTGGATCAGAGTACTTTTTGGTCTGTTAGTATATATATATATATATATATATATATACATATATAATTATTTATTTAAAAATATGATTCCAACACGCTACATAAGAGTTCTCATGTTTCAAAACAAGAGCCGAAAACTTCAATATAATTATTTGAATTAAATTGAATTAAAGTACTAAGCTCTGTTCCATCTTCAAGCGAAATTTTTTGGGGAATAACTTATTTCTGAAATAAGTATCGAGTATCGAGCACTATTTTTTTTAAAAATAATAACAAAAATACTAAAGAACCTTGGATTATTTACCTAACGAGTTCTTTCCTATTTTCTATATATTTTTCACATATATTTCTCTCTCTCTCTCTCTCTCTATCTATCTATCTATCTATCTATCTATCTATCTATATATATATATATATATATATATATATCGTCGGTTTTATCTCCTATCCAAGAATTTAATTTCTTCTTTGCTGATCGCTTCATTTACGATAATGGAGTTGTTGACTTAATTCGCCGCCAACGAGCAGGTTCAACACTAGACACTTCGAATTTTAACAAAACCCACCCGCGTCATCCATTCCCTATCGCCGTTTGCTTTTGCAAGTTTTGGTAAAAGGTGAAACAAAATTAGAATAGGAGATGGTGTGAATTTTTTTAAGGTGGACTGCAACTTGCCCGGAAGTGACCCACACACTTGATTTCATGACCTTACCCTGCGGTTTATTTGGAATGAGACATACCGAATTCAGTTATGAAACTGCAACGGACTGTTGCTGACTTTGTTATAATTTTGAGTGGCGCCTTCTATAGCATGTCCATCATGCGTAGCCTTCTTCATCCGCTAGCGTTGACATATGTTGTGATCATTATCCGCTTGTTCCACCGTTGAGGACTTTAGGGTTGGTCACGTTTAGTCTGGGTCCTCGTCTTTGACCTTGCCGCCAAGTGTGGTCCGAGCAGGCGTTTAGATCTCCCGACGGCATCGCTCTCAGAGTCATTCGACCACGAAAGCCTTCCCCACCACGAAAAGGTGTGACCATCAGAGGAACATACATAGAAACAGACATATATATTTCACACTGGATGACGGAGTAAACAGCTCGACATCATATGTACCACATTATTATTATTATTATTATTACTTTAGAAACTAAAAATAAAGAAATCTATCAAATTTTATGGGCATATTGAGGCGGTGTAATGGTTAGCAAGCTTGTCTCGCTAGAACAATTACGACTGAGTAGTGATTTCGTTCCTCACTGGGTGCCCCATACTTTCGGCCTTGTGCCACATCTAATCTACGCTTGGAAAATTCCTAAGGGACCTCGAGGCGGTATAATGGTTAGTAAGCTTGTCTCGATAGATCAATTACAACTGAGTAGTGAGTTCGATCCTCACTGGGTGCCCCATACTTTCGGCCTTGTGCCACATCTAAGCTACTCCTGGAAAATTATTATAAGTCTAATAGTAAAAATTTCAGATAAAAATTCATTTAGTAACTGTTAGGCTACTGACTTATTGATTCCCTTTCGTCTATAAATAGATTGAGATATAAACCGGTATTCGCGTTTTGTTAATGTGTTTCATAAGAACACAAATACTCTTTTGTAATCAAACATTGTTAACCCAAATATATCTTAAAAAATGTCAACACTGTTAAAAAACAAACAAAATGGCGCTACTTAATGTTATCAATCCATTTTTAGGCAGTTAGAAGTTTTGAATGGATTTCTTTTTCGTGTTTTTGTTGGTTGTTTTTTGTTATTTTGTTTCTATCTTTTCTTCTTCTTTTTCTCCCTAAATCTTCACGTTTCTTTATTTCTATTTATCTCTATTTATTTCTTCTTTGTTTTGTCCCTCGAGGAATCTGTTTTCTTCACTTGGCCTCTTTTCTCTCTTACTGGAATCTCACAAGTGCGATCACGGGTTTCTTCTTACTTTTCATCTTTTTTAACCCGCCTCATTATCCGGAAACAACTTTGCCAAATTCCATTTCGGAATTTAGTGATTGGCCATGACGAGCATTTCCGGACATTGGAAAAAAAATCCCTTGTAGAACTAATCAGCATTTTTCTTAAAAAAAAAAAAAAAAAAAAAAAAAAAAAAGCGAAAAGCCTGTTTCTGTCTGCAAGAGAAATTCTACTGACGAAGGTGGGCTAGCAGAAAAAGTCATGTTGATTATAATGGAAGCTTCTAAAGTCTGACGCAATTTGAAATCACGAATTCAAAAGGCTGAACGTCTGGTTTTTTTTTTTTTTTGTTTTGTTTTTTTCGTGAAGGGTGATGGATTTGTTAAACCTGGAGCGAAACCTTAGGAGCAGACTCTCATAACTACTGAGAAATGTACAAAAGAAATACGAAACGTAGCGTTTGGTGAGACGAAGATGAAGAGAATGGATAATGCCAAGTCACTTCCGAACTGTGAATTGACACGACGTTTTGGAGAATATAATGGAGTGATTTCCTCTTGCACCCCCCCCCCCACAATCATCAAATTTTTCCTTCTAGACTGATAACCAAGCCAGTCTCCTCTGCAATTTAACCCATAGATTAAGAGAATCACCTGAACTTATGTTTCTTCCAACGCATTTCTTTCGGCTTCATATTTCCCAGTTTACTTTGTTCTGAAAAAGCTTAAACGCAATATAAATCTTTATCTTCTGTCTACTTAATTCCTCTCTTTGACTCTTCTTATCCTTAATTGTGTTTTTTTTTTATCATATTCTCTATTTATATCCACTTTATGAATTTAAGCGCAGTACTAGATTGGCGGCAAGGTCTCATCATTTTACACTTGAAATCGCTAGATGTAACCGTAAGTTCTATGCTAACAGTTTCTTCTATCGCACTTCTTCCTTGTGGAAATCTTGCTTTCCAGTCGACTTTGATCTTCAAAAATTTAAATGCAATGTAAATCATTATCTTCTGTCTTCTTAATTCTTGTTCTTTTATTTTCAATCTCCTTAATGATATTTTCTCATATTCTCTCACACTCAGTAACCTCCTTACGTCCTAGTGGCCTTGCTTGGGGTGAAATGATTTAAAAAAAAAAAACATTGCGTTTTAATAGATTTATTGCCTTGCTTGATGTGAAATAATAATAATATCTTTCTCAACAGTATTGGTGGGAAAGTGAATGCAAAAAATTCGATTAGAATTTGAACTCGGCTCTTCGATTCCATTTTCTAATTGAATGTCCGTTACATTGTTCACCCTTATATGAAAAAGGAAATATTGGTAACAATAACTTCAGGGACATTGTGTTGTAAGAATCTTCACACGGCAAGGATCTGCTTACCTTGAATATCAAGATTCGAAATCCTTGACTTTAATTGTTGAACAGAACTCAGCGGATTTATTATAAATATATTATTTATACGGGGTTGTTCAGTTCTTTGAAGACGCGTCTTATAATAGCTCTTTTCTTTTTCTAACTTGTCCTGATTGCCATTTAGACAAACATATATAAACGTGCCTGCAATAAGCCGAATTGTCAAAAGGACGGTTTTTTCCTTGACACCGCTGTTATTTTAACTACCTCCACTTCTCGACAATGTTTATTGTTTTAAAAAGCAAGGATTAGAATTGTAACAAAACATTTTCTTTGTTCTTTGTTCAAAAATAATAAACACTGTTTATTTATTAGACTGTTTATTGTCAAATTGCCAATCGATTCGAACTTTATAAAATGGTAAATAAAAAGGATTTGCTTATAGTTGGTTCACGTGATTTAGTAAATATTGACGTCGCATTTAAATTTTTGAAGATCAATGTTGACTGGAAAGGGAGAAGCTGGAACAGAGTTTCACAAGCGAGAGAAGAAACTTCCAGCATAGAACTTACGGTTCCATCTCACCATTTCAACTGTGAATTGATGAGACTTTGCCGACAATCTACAAAATGCGCTTAAATAAGACGGTGTCAAAAGGCCGGTTTTTCCATTGACACCGCTTTTTTAACTAACACTCTTTAGCAATGTATATTCGTTGAAAAAAGCGATTAAAACAAAATTGATAACTAATACCTGTTGCAGATGCCTTTTCAAGCACGGATCCCACTCGTAATTTCTACTCAAACTAATGCTACGCAGGCTTTAGTTACAGTTTAAGAGAGAGAGCTCATAATGTGGCATGAAAAGCAGATTAATCAAGGCCAGAACCCTCGGTCACGATGACTTGTGACTTCGTGCTAGCAAGGCTTGGGTCAACCCGTGGTGTGGTTTTCAGGCTTTTTTTTCCAAATGTGCCGCACGTTTGGATCGCCTCCTCTAGACATAACATCAAGAAATCACCTTCCTGACAAATCGACCATAGTGAGAATTGAACCCGCAATTATAGGTACACGTTTACGAATGCAGAGAGAGAGTATCTAAAAAACACCTGTCTAATCCATGGATTGGGCAAAAATCCCTCTCTACTATAACTACTACTACTACTATACCTCTTGATTCCTTGGCAGCGGGGGGGCATTCTCTTCAGCTTGGTCCATGTCATGCCGGCTGTATTCACCTCTGCGTCAACGTTATTTTGGTCGACCCACTTTTTGCTTTATGGATTCCAGTCGAGGGCCTGCCTGCCTGCCTGCCTGGTGACACTAGAAGCATGCTTGTGGAGTGTATGGCCAATCCATTTCCGTTTCTTGATATCAATCTCAATTGGGTCTTGTCTGGTCCTGTCCCACAGATGGTCGTTGGAGATGACTTTCTTTGTGGATTTCAGTCAAGGGCCTGCCTGGTGAAACTAGAAGCAGGCTTGCAGAGTGTGTGGCTGATCAAACCCCATTTCCGTTTCTTGATGTCAATCTTGATTGGGGCTTGTCTGTTCCTGTCCGACAGCTAGTCGTTGGAGATGACTTCCGGCCACTTGATATTGAGGATGTTCCTAAGACATCGGTTGATAAATGTCTGAAGTTTGTGGCTGTTGGTCTTCATAACCCACCACGTTTCTGAACCATAAAGTAGAACCGACTTGACATTTGTGTTGAAAATCTGGATCTTGTTGTAAAGTGAGGAGAGGGCTATTGATCTCTAGATTGAGTGTTGAAAGCGTGTCAGACTTTGTTGATTCAGCACTTGATGTCTTCATCTGTACCCCCTATCTTTACTGAGGACGCTTCCCAGGTAGACAAATTTATCGACTTCCTTGATGTCTTTTTGATGTAGTCGCCCTGGGTCTTGTCTGCGTGGAATCTTATTTGGCTGCTAACCTGAACGACAGAGGCGTATCGAGGCTTCCGAATTCTTCGGGTTTCTCTGTTGAATTCACGCAGTTTTGGGCTGTATATTGAAAACCCAGACAAAGACTGTGGGTCACTGCTAGAATGCCCCGCCCACAAGGCACTCGGGACAATCACTGACCATTCTGGCCCAGGCGTTCGCTTTCTGTCACAAAATCTGCCCAAAATGATTAATCGTTTTAAGCTCTTTCTGCTAATTTCAAGAATTCTATTCTGTTATAGTGAATGGAGTGTAAGCTTTAATGTAAACCGTCTAAAGGTTATTAAGAGGCAGACATTCCTATTTCCGAATACTGCCAATAGATTGTGACCGTGTTCATAGTTGATGTTTTCAAGGGTTGTTGTTTTCTTACATATTAAAGACTTCCATTATTTATTACGCTTTTTGTCGTTAGACGTGCATATCACATTTGTATTCTCGACAAGTATGTTGCATGTCGAGGTTAGTATACTCCCATATTGATTTAAACGTGCGTACAGGGATCGCTGATCTGAAAGATGTAAGATCAGCTATCTTATTAAGTGCCTTGTGGTGTCCTCGGCGTAATTGTTTATAAATTTTCTCCTCGTCGTAGACGCGGTTCTCTGTAGGGCATTTGAATTCATAAATAATGTTAGTCTCATATAGTTTTGATTTTGCCGGCGAGTTGTTGCTACTGATGATAAGGTTAGCTGTTTCGAATTTTCTACAAGATTAATTAACAAGGCCTGGCGATTTAGCATGAAACAAGCTGACGCCTGTGAGTGTTGACTTCAAGAAACAAAAATTAAAGAAGACTTAGTATTATTAGACAGTTCAAGTTAATAGCTTTAGAAACAGACAGTAAGTATAATGAAAATGGTTTTGTCATCAGTGCCAAATGGAAGAATATCATCCGTTGATATTGGATAAACAATCAATGTATACACATTGAACAATGTCAAGTAATATCAGAAAAATTGCATAATTGCTCATAAAAACTTTGAAGAGCTTTCAAGACTTGAAACATTTTAGAGAGCTGGCACAGGGATTATGGAGAGGACTGATAAGTTGTTGAAGATGTAAAATCTCACTGATTTGCAGTGTGCCTTCAAGTCGAAACGGCCATCAGGATGATAGCGATAACAAAAAAAACAACCGCTAATCAATAACGGATTTCCGAATTATGGTCAACCAAATCGATTTCACTTCTAACTTGTTTATGTAATGTGAAGGTCTAAAGAAACACGGCTGTGAAAAGCATTAAGAATAACGATTCAGATCACGCAACAAGAAAAGAAGTCGTCAGAGAAATTTAATGTCTAAGGATAATTAAATCCAGCCTTGCAAATTATGATAAAAAGAGGAGAAAAAAGAATGGAAAATTTACCGGTGACAGAAGCAAAAAACTACAAAACTGTAACACTTATATAGGGAAGTGGCAAAGCATTATGGGTGAGTGGTGGTTTCATAAAAGCTGGAAAGAATGATGGGAGTTTTTTTTTGTTTTTTTTTTCTTTGCAAACGGGTGTCGGCGAATGAACGGACAGGAAAGGAAAGGAAGAAGAGGAAAGAAAAAAAACAGTTTCTCTTTATCGTCACTGTATATCAGCGAGATCACAAGCTATTTTGGCATTGTATAGAGACGCCACAAGTCTGTCAAGGCAATAGCCGAGAGGGGTCAATTATCACCAATTGAGTCAGTCTGCTGGTATAACACCTCCCCTCGGGTAGACCTGAAGGATGATTCTGTACCACAGCGCGCAATATTTCAGTACGAGTGGAGACATGCACTGGTCATCCCCCAAAAATGAAAAGGCGGCGAGGCGACCTGGTTCAATTCAAGTTGGAGAGGAGGTATGGATAAAGCCACCTGGTGGTTGCTGCACCACGCAATGGGGGTGGGGAATAGTGACTGGAGTACAGACACAGAATAATCTTTCTATAGATGAAACCCCTCGGCACATCCTGGATGTACGACGAGTGAGTGACTCACCGGATAGCGGTGATAGTCCAGCGAGGCAAGGTAATAGTGATATAGATGATTGAACACGTAGGTCAGGAAGAGGGTCACGACCGCCTTATTGGGCACGTGACTATGTGGTATGAGGGGGTGATCCGGTACAGATCAAAGGCGCGGTGTTTGTGGTAAAAAGATGAGATAAAATAAGTGAAAACTTACCGGCGCCGGAAGCCAAAAGCTACAAAACTGAAAGTAAAACACTTAATATAGGGGAAGTGGCAAATGCATTATGGGTGTGTGGTGGTTGCATTAAAGCCGGAAAGAATGAAGATTTTCTTTTCAAACGGGTGTCGGCGAATGAACGGACAAGAGAAAGAAAGGAAAGGCAAAGTAAGAAAAAAGAAATTTTCTTTATCGTTTCTGTATATCAACGAAAGCACACACATATAAATATTCTACTTAATATTATAAATTCAATGATTCTTCACCTAAAGAACTTAGTCCCGAACAGATGAAGTTGGAGTCAACATAGGCACACGAAATTGGTTCTTTTACATCAGAGTAAAAACAAAAAAAAACTTTTTTTCTCGAAAGTTAGCAAAAATAACAGAGTTATGGTAGGATGATGGTAATAATATTCATATATTTTATACAAACCAGATTCAGAACAATTACAGACAATTACCAATGAGATAATTACCAATGAAACAATTACCAGAGACAATTACCAATAGGACAATTACCAATTAAACAATTACCGAGACAATTACCAATGAAACAATTACCAATGAAACAATTACCAGAGACAATTACCAATGAGACAATTTCTAAGACAATTACCAATAAAATAATTACTAATGAGACAATTACCAGAGACAATTATCAATGAAACAATTATCAGGGACAATTACCAATGAGACAATTACCGAGACAATTACCAATGTAACAATTACCACAGACAATTACGAATGAGACAATTACCAATGAAACAATTACCAGAGACAATTACCAATAAGACAATTACCGAAACAATTACCAATAAAACAATTACCATAGACAATTACCAATGAGACAATTACCAATAAGACAATTACCGAGACAATTACCAATGTAACAATTACTACAGACAATTACGAATGAGACAATTACGAATGAGACAATTACCGAGACAATTACCAATGTAACAATTACCACAGACAATTACGAATGAGACAATTACCAATGAAACAATTACCAGCGAAAATTACCATTGAGACAATTACCAATAAGACAAATAGCAATGATATAATTACCAATAACAATTACCAATGAGACTATTACCAATGAAACAATTACCAGAGACAATTACCAATGAGACAATTACCAATAACAGTTACCAATGAAACAATTAACAATGTGACTATTACCAATGAAACAATTACCAATGAGACAATTACCAATGAGACAAATGAATTCTAAGGAATACTGTTGAAAGAATGCATTACTCTAGTCGAACACTCAAAAAATATCAAATTATTTACGAGAAAAAAAACATCAAAACAGCCAGTCTTATCTTCAACAACAAAGGACACTTCGATGTGCTGAAATGGTTAGCAAGCTTGTCTCCCTAAATCAATTACGACTGAATAGTGAGTTCGATCCTCACTGGATGTCCATTACTTTCGGTCTAAGCTACACTTAGAAAATCACGACAAGCCCCGGGGATTCTTCGCCCCGGACAGTGCGTCTCCTTCGGGAGGGGGGGGGCTGGGTTTATTGTCCGACGTCTCCAAAAAAAGGCAATTTTTTCAAAGGTATTGCCTTTAAACCACTTTAAACATCGACCTTGTGTCACACCCATGAGCGACATGGAAAATTGGAATTCTGAAAAATACCCCCTCATCTTCAACAACAACAACACTCTTACGAAATCCAAACTGGACAAAGGTTATTCATCAATTCAAATGCTCCGAACAAAAAGCAAAAATAAAGTTATTAATAATTACGTCTGACATACCAATATTCGTTTATCAAGATGGCTGACCTTAAATCTCTGGGACCATGGCTCCAAAAAGACCTATTTAAACCAGCATAAAAACATACCAACTTCAGTACGCAACAAACTAGTGTAAAATACAAATTAGTTTATACAAACTAATAAAATATAGAAGTCCACATGATAACTTAAAAAAAAAAAGAAAGAGGCAATCCACAGAAGCTCTCTTCATAAAAACAACAGCACATAAGAACTTCAACTACGAACAAGGCCATAATGTAACGACTGTGTTCGAGAACTAAAGATACGTCAACGTGAAAATCTTCTCCGTGTGTCCCTTAATACACACACGCACGCACACGCGCGCGAGAATTCTAAAGATCTCCGTCTCCACCAACAAACATAAACGACAATGCGTGTGCACACCACTGTATACAATGTATGTGAAAGGAAACGGGACGCAGATCAGGACTTCATTTACGTGATTCTCGTGTGTATGCACCATTCACAAATAATGTCTTTTGCAGATAATGAAAAAGATGAAGAAGATGATGAAAACCGAACACCACCATGTTGGTCTTCTTGTTAATTTGGCTCCAGAAGAAGATCCGTTTTTTTTTCTTATTTTGACTCCAAGGTGAACGTGGCTGAAATATTTCGCTCTGCCTCAATTACGAAAAATTGTTTGCTATGCTTCGGAAATTCTTTTCAGCAAAATGTCGAGTGATTTGGCTTTACTCTTTATGTGATCTTCAAAAAGGCACAACATGTTCCATCTTCAAGCGAAATTTTTTTTTTTTTGAAGATGAAACAGAGCTTACTTTAACTCAATTTAATTTAAATAATTATATTGAAGTTTTCGGCTCTTGTTTTGAAACATGGGACTTCTTATGTAGCGTTTTGGAATCATATTTTTAAATAAATAATTATATTTATGCTCTACTTTTGTATCGAGCACTATTTTTTAAAAATAACTAAAATACTAAGGGACTTTGGATTATTTACCTAACCAGTTCCTTCCTATTTTGTATATATTTTCATATATATATATATATATATATATATATATATATATATATATATAGTCATCAAACGACAGATTGCTTCGCTGCATTACAGCTCATCAGTATGGATAGACATGCGATTGCTTCAATCCAGCATCTTAACCCGACCGATTTAACATCAGTCGGAAACTCTCACCCTTAGGCCATTCGCGAATGCTACCAAGAAAGGGAATTTTTAACGCATTATATAAGAGATGTAAGCATTACTGGCTATCAGAGTGCTCAATTCATAGTGAAGAACTTTTAGCGTTAATTAGCAGCAGCCGATAAATTGTCCTTTCTTCCAAAGTGCTCAACCTACGAGATCTGGAAACAAACTTGTGAATGTTAGAAACCCGTGACTAAAACGGGTTTGCATCCAGTGAAGTCATTCCTGTCTGTTTGGGATTCCACGGTAATAATTCATTTTGAGCGTCTTCTAGCAGGCAAAATAATAACTGCAAAAAAGTATTGCGACTCTCCTGACGGTTATTCAAGAAAAACGGTCGATTTTGGCAAATCAAAAAGCTGTCATTTTCCAACACGACAATACAAAACCATATGTTGTAAAAGAAAGTTTGCAGAAGCGTAAATAATTACAATGTGACCCTACAATCCAAAATCCATCTTATTCTACTGACTTGGTGTAGGATTTTCAATTGTTCCAGTTTCAAGAGAACAATTTAGGTGACAAAAAAATAGATTCTGTAGCCAATCTAAGACTATGTCACAAAAACACGGAATTTTTACGAAATGGCACCAACAAACTTGTAGAACAATAGGAGACAGTTGCTAAAAACAAGATTGACTATGTACATTTTTTTTAAGCATTTCACCCCAAGCAAGGCGGTAAGCCACTAGTATGCAAGGGGTTATAGAGGATTTGGAGCGAGAGCGGATAGGAGTGATAGAGGAAAGGATGAGGAGAAGGATAGTGGATAGATCAAGGCAACTGGAGATGTCGATTGACATTACATTTGAATAGTTGGAGATTATAGCTATCAGGGAAACAGGAATAGGGAAGGGAGTTCTACAGGTGAGAGGTGCGAGATATGAAGCTATTGGAGTAGAAGAGGCGGCTACAATTAACAGTTCGAACAGTGAAAGGGTGAGAGCGAGATGCCAGCCTCGCAGAACGCTTGAATTCGCGAAGTCTGGGAACCTGACTAATAAATGTTTTCTTGTAAGTAACTTTTGTTTTTATATATAACATATAATGTATATCACCTAAAGAAAGCCGGAGAGTCGAACGGCCGAAACGTCGTGAATATGCCAATGTAAATAGTGTAAATTATATTTTTAATTTTTTAATCAGGCACGAACTTTTGCAATGATCATGACAACTTTCCAGACCTATTCTTTCATATTGAGATCGAAGACATGCTGCAGCAGCGAGTCACCCCCGTCCCTGGTCTCTTTTGACGAATGTCAGTGTTTTAGGACGCAAGAATTTCATGTGTGGAATGGCATGACGCAATCAACAGACGGAATGTCATCCGTGATCTTTGACATCCCAATGTCATGTATCGCTTGCTGCACCCCGTTGACATTTCTCGATGATGATGAATGAATTACAAAGAATCCGGGTACATTGATCCACACTAATATGCACCCAGATACCCGGTTCTCTCCAACCAACCGCTAAAATAATAACATTCTACAGTCTGAGAAACTATTCTGTGAAAATGCGAATAAGTATTACGTGTGATGAAAGCAAACAAACGTTGCCTTCTGTTTTAAGGGCTTTTGAAAACAAGAAAAAGAATTTTCCATATCGTATTATATTTCGTTTTTTTTTTGTTTTTTTTTTCAAGACATTTTGTAGAATGTGAGTTACAAAATACCCACAAAACTTTCCAACACGTTTTTATTAAAAAATGCAAAAAGTCATTTTTATTCTTTTTAGTAAATATTGCTTGGATTATAAACACCAACAAAAAATTCTTGATGGCATTTTTTCAATTTGGTGCCAAAACACTATTTACATTATTCGGACTATTGTCCTCATCTTTGTTGTCATATTTATTACAACGTTTCGGCCGTTCAGTATCTGTCTATATTTCTGAGATGATTTATTATGTACACTATTTACATTATTCGGACTATTGTCCTCATCTTTGTTGCCATATTTATTACAACGTTTCGGCCCTTCAGTATCTGTCTATATTTCTAAGATTAGATATTATGTACACTATTTACATTATTCGAACTATTGTCCTCATCTTTGTCGCCATATTTATTACAACATTTCGGTCGTTGTACGCTCCGGCCTTCTTCAGGTGGTTGGAATGTCGAACTGAACCCTTTATTTCGCTCACTGGGGTAGACCGTTCTAGTTTCACGTGCCATAGTTTAATGGATGTCAGTTATCAGTTATCTCCTGTTAATTTCCCTCTGAAAGTTCTCCACTGCCTTATCCGGGTATTGAACTCACACTCTTTGGGTCCTGTCACTGGATCTAACTAACGCCTTTATCCAGTGAACCATGTGTCTTTTAGACAGATATCGTACCAGAAGTAAAAATGCACATCTGAGATTTTCTCCTCTTAAAAGAAAATTGAATGGAAACCAAATTCAAAGAATCTAAAATCTGAGAATTTTGTCAGAAGCGTGCCAGAATTCTGCATTTCTCCATTATGGTCGCAGTAGCGCCATCTGGCGAGAAATGACATTAGTCTTAGGTTTTACGAGTATGACAAAAAACAGAAGAAAACAACATCGACAAAGACAAGTTTTGTTTTTATTTCTCTTGCAATTCGATGAATTCCATTGAGGAACTCGAATCTTCTGCTGTTATTCGTGTCTGTCATTCCTTTTTTCCTCATTAGCAACAATGAAATGAAGAATAACTCATTGCATGAATTCATATCTCATCTTCTCTTTCTTTTTAAAATGACAGAAGGTAACAGTAAAAACATCTTTCCTGCTTCCGGTACGTCACTTCCGAAAGCGAATGCATCCTGCAGCTTGCTTCCGGCATCATACTGAAGCCAAGTGAAGAGAAAATACTGTGATGATTAAAGACGGACGGAATGGTGTCCAAAAAAAAAAAAACAATAAACGATGGGTTTTTTTTTTCTTAATTAATAACAAGGAAAATTAACAAGGTTGGTGAGATAGAGGGAAAAAAGGCAGACCACCGCCCTGGACTGACTAGCAGTTCCTTTGTGAAGCCGTAAATTTGGCATAAGCCAGGATGAAAGTAAAATGTTGCCTTCATCATCTGGGTAACCCGCTAAGACGATCGTTAGATATGGGTGTCAGCAGTGGGCGGATGGTATTATTAAGGGACGAGAAAATCTAGAAAGGGGTGGACGGGTGGCCAGATTGGTTTCGGCACTAATTGCCTGCTTATTAATTTTTTAATCTAATCAGATTTTACAAAACGGTGATGAGATACACGAGCCATGAACACACAATAATGGAAAACAAACTTTAGTGACGTGTAAATCTTTTACTTAATATATTATCGTACTATAAGACGCACCGGCTTATAAGGTGCACCGGGCTTATAAGACGATAATGGGGGTGTTATAAGACGCATCGGGGGCTTATAAGACGCACCGGGGGCTTATAAGACGCACCGGCGGCTTATAAGACGCACCGGGGGGGCTATAAGACGCACCGGCTTATAAGGCGCACCGGGCTTATAAGACGCACCGGCTTATAAGACGCACCATACTTTCAAGGATTTTTTTAAAAAACAAAACTTGTCTTAGTATTTAGGCTTACGGTCATATCATGTTGAAACACCGGTTCCCGTACGATCTCCGAAGTTAAGCAACGTTGAGTTTGGTTAGTACTTAGATGGATGACCATTTGGGAATACCAAGTGATGTAATCTTGGATGTGCGGGTGGTGTAATGGATAATTGCTCAGAATTGTTAACCTCAGAACTGAGTTTCGATTCCAGTTGAGTTCGTTTCCTCGTTTAGTTCGGCTAATGTGTTCACTGGTAACCATAAAAAAAATCAATTTCCAATTACTATGGTTAAAGAATGTTTTACATCACTAAAAGACAATTATGTATGCAATAATCGAATTTTGGTATATAAAAATTTTAGCACATAATCAATGGGCGTCTGTATTCACGCGCAAATAACCGAAGGAAAGATATAGATCTACCTCCTCCCAGGTATGGGTTAATGTTATGAGACCTTACCCATAATAACATAATGGACTGTTCCATACGTAATAAATACTGCGCCTCAAGAGGAAGCAGAGAGTTCAGTCCGAAGTCGGGAGACCGGCTGATCGGTTGAACTCTCTGCCTTCGGGCCGCGAGGAACTCGAACGAGGCTATGCCGAAGGGAGGAGTCTCTTTCGGGGAGGTAAACCGACCCTGAACCCGTTTATACGGGTTCAAAGGGCATATTTTTGGCCGAGCCCATGGGCTCGGAGATCCCACGTTAAAAAGACCTTGTGCCACATGATGCCCTCGTGGGAGGGTGACTAAATACCGTTCAGCCTGAAGTCTGGAGTGAAGTCCGTCAGGAGTCTGTCAGTCAGTCAGATCGAGCGAGTCAGTCAGTCGTCAGAGGCAGTCCGAAACAAAGTCGCGTTCAGACAATTACTACTAAACCTGATTGTTCATACTAACACTTCTACTTCTCTGTATATATTCCTGTTTGTAATATATCTGTGTTATTCCATATCCGTATTCGAGTTCTTCTTTATTGGTTCTACCCGTGGACTATCACCCGGGGTACAAGGACCTGGGCCATAACAGTAAATTAGTAAGATTTGTGTTGTGTCCTGTTAGGGGCCAAAAAGAAAAACACGGAAAGAAGAAGGTAGGTTGAACAAACAATAACCGAACACATATACAAAATAAGAGTGTTATTAATCAGCAGATAAAAATGTCCGTCTGAACTGTCAGGTTACACTGCCTCCCTTAAGAAGTCTCG
The DNA here is from genome assembly GCA_903632075.3 of Acanthosepion pharaonis. Lineage (NCBI taxonomy): Eukaryota > Metazoa > Mollusca > Cephalopoda > Sepiida > Sepiidae > Acanthosepion > Acanthosepion pharaonis. The sequence continues at coordinate 930,830 of CAHIKZ030003556.1, read as the reverse complement.
CAGGTTAGTATTTATGAAGAAGGAAGAGTTCATTCTAATGTAGAATAGGTCGCCATAACAATTTGTATCACTAAATCATTATTATATCACAAAAATTCTAACAATCTAAAATTATTTTATGGCTTTAAGTAGCCTGCAAAGGGTTGGTAAGCCGTAAAAAACGAATCAGTCACCAATTCGTCATCTCCCGTCCCCTTGAATCTCTTCAGGTGGTTGGAATTTAGAACTGAACCCTTTATTTCGCTCACTGGGTTAGACTGTTCTAGTTCCAATGGATGTCAGCTTTGAGGATATCTCTGTATGAATTTCAGGGTATTATAAACCTAATGTCTTCAGCAATCATTTTTTACTAGTGCAATTTTTGCAAGAACAAATAGCACAGTGGATAAAGGCGTTGGTTAGATCCAGTGACAGGACCCAAAGAGTGTGAGTTCAATACCCGGTTAAGGCAGTGGAGAACTTTCAGAGGGGAATTAACAGGAGATAACTGACAACTGACATCCATTGAACATGGCACGTGAAACTAGAACAGTCTACGTCAGTGAGTGAAATAAAGGGTTCAGTTCGACATTCCAAACCACCAGAAGAAGGCCGGAACGTACAACGGCCGAAGCGTTGTGATAAATATGGCAACAACGATGAGGACAATAGTCCGAATAATGTAAATAGTGTAAATAATGCCTCATCTGAGAAATATAGACAGATACATTTCTGAACGTGTTCAGCGCCATGCATGACATCCATGTCAAGGCTATTTAAGAACATGACTCCAGTTTTCAGGTTAATGTTTTTGTTTAGTAGCAACTTGCGGTGTTGGGTGAAACTATCTCTGTCACAGCCAATTTCCTTTCCTCCGGGGCTCATCGATATAGCGAAGTATTTGAAGTTTTTCGTATTTACTAATTCCACATTTTGAAATTTTATGATAGATTCTGAATAGATGTCATCACGGCTTTCATTCCAATTCCTGGTCATAGTTTTATTTATTTTTTAATCATTTCCCTCCAGGCAAGGCAATAAAGCCACTAGGACGCAAGAGGTTACTGAATGTTAGAGAATATGAGAAAAACTGCTATAACCGACATAGGACAATAAAAGAACAAAAATTAAGAAGAAAGAAGATAACGATTGACATTGCATTTAAATTCTTCAAGATCAAATTTGACTGGGAAGCAAGAATCAGGAAGAGAGTTCCACAAACAGGATGTGCGAGAGAAGAAACTATTAGCATAGAACTTACGGTTACATCTAGCTATTTCAACTGTAAAATGATGAGACCTTGCAGCCAATCAAGTACTGCGCTTAAGTTCATAAAGTCTAGACACCATAGCGGAAAGTTCATCAGAACAATTACCATGAAAGTATTTATAGAAAAGACACAAGGAAGCTACCTTACGCCGATAGGAAATCGACTGATAGCGAGATGCCAGGTCAAGACCAATAACATTGCAGATTCTTCTTTGAACTTTATCAAAATTCTCTAAATATATAGCAGGAGTACCAGACCACATGTAAATACAGTAAACCAACTTTCTTATATGCAGACCCAGCAATTAATTCAATATAATCCTTCCACTTCATGTCAGGGGAAAATGTTATCCCGAGAAATCGCAATCTGTTACTCTCTTGGAGGTTAGCATCAGCCATACTTATGGAAGGCAAAAACAGTTCTCTCTTAACAAGCCATTCTTTAAGCTAGATTGTAGATCATTTTTTTAAAAATCAACTGCCAAACAGAGTTATTATTACGACCGTCCTGGGAATGACGATAAACTACATCCGCGTCCAGGGTAAGACGATAAACTACGTCCAGCAGCAAGGCCTCTGATCAGGAGGTTTTGAGGAGCGTAGAACCATCTCTTAATTGCTGGTGTTCCCAGGTCCACCCTGACCCGGGGTGGTAGCACCTGTTAGGGTCCCAGCTATGGGCAAATAATTAACCCTGAAACTGAGATAAAAATGGGTTTTAATATCAGGAATACTTTGCAAAAAAAAAAAAATTAATACCAGCAATAAATGTTTGAAGAAAAAATAAATATTTCCAGCAATAGATTTTTGAAAAAAAAATATTGCCAACAATACTTTTTTGAAAAAATATTAGCAGAAATAGATTTTTGACAAAACAAAATATTACCAGCAATAAAAATTCTGTCGGCATTAAATAATCCATTGAGGTTGATATGCTGCAAAACACAACAAACCAAACCGTTATTACGATAGGAACAAATAGTTGTATCCTCGGCATAGATACCGAGTTTAGAACTTATGACACCAGGAAGGTCATTTATGAAAATTTGGAACAGCCTAGGTCAAAGGATCTATCCTTGGTGGGGGCAGACACCTGCATTACGCCAGAAAGACCTGGAAGAGTGATAAGGCAAACAGACAAAAATGCGGTAAGTATGGAGTTATGTCTGTACGTATCCATGTTTCATAAATAGGCAAAGGGAGGAGGCAAATTTCGTTTGGGTGCACCTTCACACAGAAGAGAAGCAGGGGAAAAAAGTCGCCTTCATCGACAAACGAGTTGGCTGACGTTTTTTCTTTGGCGCCGTCAGCGTCTCCGAAAAGACATATGGTAGAATCAAAAGAAAGCTTTGTGTTTCAAGTTGATAACACACATCTAGAAGAAATCTTTGAAAATTCTATCTAAAAACCAAAATATGATGATTAACATAAGACAAATATTAGTAAATAATGCTAAAATGGACTTTATATTGGGACCTTGAATAAGTTCTCGCTGATTTTCCATGAAAAGTGATGTTTTATTTAAAAAATTAGTAAGAAAAATGTCACTGAAAATATTGTCCATCACTAGCGACTACTTTTTATCCATCTTCCTGTCAGCATTTGAATTCCAAGTCGGAAAAACGACATGTCTTTTGAGGCTAACCATGAGTCGGTCCATTTTGGCATTTTCATAAGAATGAAAATGCTGTTCATCCAGGCCATGTTTCATTGATCGGAACATGTGATAATCGGACGGATCATTGTCTGGTGAATACGGCGGGTGGGGTAGGACTTTTCATTTAAGCGTTTCCATGTGGCCCTGCGTTGTCATGTTGGAAAATCACTTTTTCAGGTCCTGCTCGTATAGCGGCTATTTTTTCTTAATGCGCGGCTCGAACGCATCAATCGCAATCGATATCGATCTCCCGTAATGGTTTCGGTCGGTTTGAACAGCTCATAATGAAGTACACCCAGCTGATCCCATCAAATGCAGAGCAGAAGCTTCGAACCTTGGATATATTCGGCTTTGCTGCCAATGTTGATGCATGGCCTGGCTTACCCCACGATCTTCTACGCTTAGGGTTATCGTAGTGTATCCACTTTTCATCGCCGGTCATGACACGATGCAACAAAAAAAACTTTCCTTTTCTGCCATTGAAGCAGCTGTACAAGACGTCCGACGTCTTTCGGCTTCAACTCGTATTGTACCCAATGTCCTTGCTTTTGAATAATTCCTAATGCTTTCAAACGTTTCGAAACTGTTGTGTGATCAACTCCTTATGATTCTGCAAGATCATTTTGTACCGGCCTTCAGGAATTAATGCCTCCAATTCTTCGTCTTCAAACTTTTCCGTTATTTATCTTAACATCAAAATCATTATTTTTGAAGCGTCTAAACGAATCTCTGCGTATTGTTTCCGACAGAGCATGGTCGCCGTAAGTCTGAACAAGAATCTTCTTTGCTTCAGCTGCAAATTTCTTTTGAATAAACAAGAGCAACAAAATTCCCCGCAAATAGACTTTCTTCGGCACGAAATCCGACATTTTAAATGCCATGAAAAACAAAGTTGTTTATACTTCGGCCAAATGACGTACTCCGAATTTCAAGCTAGCTTACAGTACTTCCTTGTAGATGCGTTACCATCTGAAACGCACACACGCGCGCGCACACACACATATGCTGATACTCCCGGAAGAGTGAACGAACAGGTCCATCTAAAAACTTTAGAGGCGGGATACGGAAGGTAGCATCAATTAGCTAAGTAATTTTTTTACTTATATATATATATATATATATATATATATATATTAAGAAATGGACAAAGTCCGACAATTTATTTATTAAAGACATATATATGACGTCATTTGGTTACATTTGATACGCCAGAGCAGTTATGAATGTACGAGATTCATGGAAGATTGAAGTTTATAAGCAGTAAATTCGACCTTGCCTACCGAACGTTCCTTTGTGGCCGAGACGGTTAAGGCACGTCAGCGTAATTCAGGCCGGTAAATGTTATTTAATACTGTTTATTATAAACAGAGCATTTACTTAAATACTTGTATCTATAAAAAAGAACGTTAAACATAAAAATGTCTTTAATAAATATATATATATATAGTCCCCTCCAAAATTATTGGAACGACAAGGCCAATTCCTTTGTTTTTCTTGTTCGCTGAAGAGATTTGGGCTTAAGATCAAAAGATGAATATGAAACAAGAGTTCCGAATTTCAGTTTTTATTCCATGGTATTTACATTTTGATGTGTTAAACAATTTAGGACATACTACCTTTTATTTGAGCCCACACATTTTTTAAGTGAACAAAACTATTAGAACACGTGATTGACAAGTGTTTTTTGTTGATCAGGTGTTGCCCTTTATATTGATCGTTTAAATATCAAATACCTCTGAATGACTACTCTTGGTTTTAGCCTTGGGCTTCACCTGTAAAGATTGGATTTCTTGTTAAAAAGGGTAAAAACCACTCTGAAGATGAGAGAGTTGTGCCTGGGATAAAAGCAAGCCATTTTGAAGCTGAGAAAAGAGGGGGAAACGATCAGAGCCATTGGGCAAACATTTGGAATCACCTGAAAATGAAAGAAACTATTAGCCTACTGAGCAACTGACATAGAACAGGTTGGACAAGGAAAACAACAGCTGCCGATAACAGAAACATTGTGAGGGCTGTGAGGAAAAAAACCCTAAAGAAAAGTCAGTATCATCACCAAAATTTACTCATTAGCATTAAGAATCGGAAGGTTTGATTGGTTTTGCACGGAAGTAGAGAGATGAGTAACAAAACTTCTGGATTCATTTCTACCAAAATGAGGGAAAGGCCAAAGTGTAGAAAGGATCTGCTTATGATCCAAAGTATACAAGCTTATCTGTGACGTCGGGTGGAAGCAGTGTCTTGGATTGGTTTTCCATGACTGCTTCTGGAACAGGATCATTCATTTATTCATCATGTAACTCATGATGGCAGCAGCAGAAAGAATTCAGAAGTCTATAGAAACAATTTGTCTGTCCATTTACAGAGAAATGTTTCCAAACAATCTTGCTACAAGACAATGGCACAACACATACTACCAACAGAACAAAGGACTTCATCAGTGGGGTGGACAGTTTTAAACTGGCAAAGTCAATCACCAGGTCATAACCCAATAGAACATTCATTTCGTCTCTAGAAGACGAGATTGAAGGACCCCCTCCCCTCACCGCCAAAGCAAACAGGGTTAGGGTTACAAGGGAAAGAGGCCGCGTTTGAAAGTCTGGAAAACACCACAAATGAAGAATGTAACAGTTTATGTCTATGGGTCTCAGGCTTGATGCAGTTATTGCAAGCAACCAAATCTTCAATGTTATTTATTTTAAGACGATTTATTTCTTTACTTATGCCCGTCTAAAAATGTGCTGATCTGATACAAAAAGTGGTTTGTCCTAAGCATTTTAACACATCTCCATGTAAATACCAGGAAATAAAAACTGAAAAAATTCTGAACTTTTGTCTCATATTCATCTCTGGGGAATTGGCCTTGCTGTTCTAATACTTTTGGATGGGACTATATATATATATATATATATATATATATATAATTATTTATTTTTAAAAAAATTATAAAATAAATATGTTATAAAATCACTACAAAAATAGTCATTTTGTTTCAACACCTCCGGTGTCTTATCAAGTGATGATGTTGAATGTAAAATAAATAGTTTTAAAAATTTCAAATTAACAATCCTTCGCAACGGGAAAACGTTGTTACAAAAGCTAGATTGACGAATCAAAATACAAGTATAGGAAAATTCAAAAAGCTTGACAACGAAGTCATGTTATAATAGCTATTCAGATCTTTAAAATACGGGTAATATTAAAAAAGAATTTATTCTAACTAATAATTATTAAATTATATGATAAGATAGATAGATAGATAGATAGATAGATAGATAATGAACAGGTTTAGATAGATAGATAGATAGATAGATAGATAGATAGATAGATAGATAGATAGATAGATAGATTTGAATAGAGGAAGATAGTTTTGAATCAAATGAAATAGATAGATAATAGAAAGAGAATTAGAAAGATAGAAAGAGAGATACACAAAGAATTAGATAAATAGATATGAAAAGAGTGACATAGATAGATAGATACTGACTCACTGTGACACACATACATAGCCACACTTAGCATATCATACACACACACACACACACACATATATATATATATATCCATACCGAATATTAAGGCATTCACAGACACACGTACGCCTATAAGCACCCTTCCCCAATCACCAGGTAGAAATTCACCTACAGATGCTGACTAACTTTTCCCCAAGTGCCAAACAACAAAAACGGCTTCGGTTTGCACCTGTGAAAACATTCAGTTACTCATCATTGGCAGGCCGTGTTTCGCACTCAAAAGACGAATATGTCACTCGAAACAAACCGCCTTTAACTTCGTCGATGTCAGTGCAAGCGCAAAAGATTTCGAGGCTAATTTGAATCGAATCTTTTATCGACTGTTGTCTATTTGGCCTGCGGAGCCCAATACAGAATGAGGTGGATTCTTGTCAACACTTGCTTATTCCCAAGGCTTCACCCCGGAAAGAAGCTGCGTTTTGAAAACTCATTCAAATGCATACCCTATAATGCCCGGCTCGTCCGCATTGTTTGCTTAGCCTTGATATGCATTTCCAAGCTTGTTTTAGTCTGGCACAAGGCTAATATTTCAGTGTGCTAGGTTAGGATCGAACTTCGCCTGTCAGACTAACTATCAAATAGGTATTTACACAGCTGTTTTCATTTTAAAGCAAGTCCACTTAGATTGCCAAACTTACTATGAATGGACTTAGAATATTGCCTGAGCTTTTCCGAGTGTGTTTCTGTAGATGTGGAGAGAGAATGAGAAAAAGAAAAAGAAAAATATATTATTAGATAGAAAAAGACGAGTATAAAGATAATTCCGTGTATAAATAATACAATGATTTTCTAAGCGTAGCTTAGATAGAACACAAGGCCGAAAATATGGGGTACCCTGTGAGGATCGAACTCACTAACCAGTCGTAAATTGATCGCACGAGACAAACTTGATAACCATTACACTACGACGGAGTGCACTCGAGAAAAAAATAATATGCTATCAAATTCTAGTCATTTTTTTTTAAGATTATAAATAGTTTTGTTGTCATAAATAATAATTCTCTTCCCAAATTTGTATAACCCGCGCTTGGATGGTCATGTGACCCTGAACAGCCAATCAACAGAGTTCCGTTTTTACAGAGGAACAGGATTTTTTTTTGCTAAACTCCAGGAAGAGAAGATGCGTTCTTGACTCTTATGTAGGTTCGACCTTTAATAAAATGACACGCCGGGCTTCTAAGTAAATACCGCTTTCAACATCTGCTAATTTTCTTTTTCAGGGTCAGAGAGAAGGCATATAACACATTTTTTAATTGTTTGTATGTTCTCTTTTAATGATATAAGCACTTTGTTTATGCACTTCCGACTTCTCTCTAGCCGTCTTTATTTATTTATTTTTTATTTTCATTACAAATGTTTGGGTAATTATCTTTGCCGATGATAAAACAAAAATACTTGTTTATAAAATAAGGCCAGCCAAATTTTCAGAGACTGAATTTTACAGTCAGCTTTGAATGATCTGCTCGTAAAGATGTTTCAAGTCCCTGGACATTTCCTCGATTCACCTTGGCTAGATATTTAGAACATAAAATTAGAAATATATTTCGCGAGAATTTAGCTCTGTCTAAGCGATGATGTATTATTTAAAAATAATTTAATTTCAAAAGCTTGATTCAGAGTCAAAGAGAGCGAGAATGAGAGACGCAATGATAAATAAAAGAGAAAGAGGGTGAAAAATAAAAAGGGAGATAAAAATGAGAAAGGGGGGGAGAAAGTATAAAGAAAAGGAGAAGAGCTTGATAGAGAGAAGAAAACAGAGAGAGAGAAAGAGCGATATCAAATAATTCAAATGTTTTACGATGTTTAGGGAATTGGAAATTTCATGGAAGAGAATTTAAAAAAATCAAAAATAGAACCAAAGTGTGTGCTGAATCCTCTACAGAAAAAAAAAAAGAAACTACCCAAATTTTCCCTATACCCAAAGAATATATATATATATATATATATATATATATATATATATATATATATATATATATATAATTAGTTTTATTTAAAATTATAAAATAAATATGTTATAAAATCACTACAAAAATAGCCATTTTGTTTCAACACCTCCGGTGTCTTATCAAGTGATGATGTTAAATGTAACTGTTGGTTATTGGAATTTATTCCGTTTACACCAATCATATATATATATATATATATATATATATATATATATATATATATATCCCGGACCTATGTCTGCTTTTCTCCACTTTGCTGGTGTCAACCGATTTAACGCTCGTGTTAACAGGACAGATGTCTAGTTTTTAGACTCTAGCATAAATCAGGCATGTGTCTACCTCTATGAATATAGTGTAAACTGGACCCATGTCTATCCCTTTTCACTTTAATGTAGACCAGACCTGTGTCTACATTCATCTCTTTTGTGTAAACCGAACCCAACCTTTTTAATTCCAGTATATAACCGGATCCGAAAATACATTTTGGGTCTAGTGTAAATCGTGCTTGTGTCTACCTCTATGAATATAGTGTAAACCGGATCCATGTCTATCTTTTTTTTACTTTAATGTGGACCAGGCCTGTGTCTTCATTCATCTCTATAGTGTAAACCGGACCCAACCTTTTTAGCTCCAGTATATAACCGGATCCGAAATTACCTTTCGAGTCCAGTGCAAATCGGGCTTGTGTGTCCATTTTGAAACTATAATTAACTACCCCACCTTTTTTTTCATTTCTTTTTTACATTGAGCTTTGATCCTGTACAAGGGTCGGGGGTCACGCGAAGAGTTACATAGTAAGAGGCAGTTAATAGGAGGGGAAGAAAAACGGTTAACTATAGACTGGAACAGGCCAAGATATTGGGTTGGTGCATAATTATCGGGCGTTTTTGTAGGCGAGTTATTTGATAATAAAAATTGCTGTTATGTTTTTTTAATAAAAATATTTGATTTTCAAGTTATAAAAATACGTGCCGATAATTACACGCTCCAGAATAATCATCTAAAAATGTTATGTTTCTTTTTTTCATAATAAATATTGTTTAACAAACGCCTGATAATTATGCACCAACCCAAGAGTAGCGACCGAGGAAATATCCTCTCGGGAGTCCATTCCACAGAGAAGTGGTTCGTGGGAAGAAGCTGTTCGATTGCAATGCTACAATGTAAGTGTCATGGCGGGTCCTAGCCGTGAAGGATAGACTTGTTGGAACCAAGGAATGCAGTTTTTTTCCGAACACTTTCCATGGAAGTAGCGACAAAGCAGTGAGAGTCTTGTAGACATCTCGCCTCTGAGAGACGGGTTGCAGGGTGGAAAATAATTTCTTACCCACAAGGACGCGGTGACTCTTTTGAAACTGGAAATGGAGGACTGTGCAGCGCCTGCTCAAATATGACAACAGTACTCCATTTTAGACCTGATCTGGCTCTTGTAAAGATAGAACATAGAACCAAGAGTCAGGTATTTAAGAAGAATTACAGGGAACCGACCATTTTTCCTGCAACTTTGGCGATGGATTGTATGAAAGAGTTCCAATTGAGGTCTGGGGTGATCTTATGGCCCAATACATACTCAAGTCATGGAGCCTCCCCGGGCTGATATCCACTCAACGGGGTCCGATCGGCGATAACCTGCGTCTACTTTTTTGAGTCAAGTGTAAATCGGACCCGAATCTCCATTTTTGGCGCCAGTGTAAAACCTGGACGACGTCGAACTTTTTTAAGAGGATTTTATTCCATACTTTTAGATGTTTCTCTCATCAGGCTTATTTTCGCCCTCTTTCTCTTCCCTCTTTATCTCTCCCTCTCTCTCCCTCTTTCTCTATCCCTCTCTCTCTCTCTCTCTCTCTCTCTCTCCGTCTCTTCATATCTCCTTCTCTCCCTCCTTCTCTCCTTCTATCTCTCTTTCCATCTCCCTCTCTCTCCTCTTTCTCTCTCCCTCTCTATCCCTCTATGTATCCTTCCTTTCATCTCTCCCTCTCTCTCGCCTTCTATCCCTCTCTCCCCTCTTTCACTCTTCTCTTCTTACTCTATCCCTCTCTACCTCTCTCTCCGTCTCTTCATCTCTCCCTTATTCTCTCCTTCTCTCTCTCTTTCCATCTCCCTCTCTCTCCTCTTTCTCTCTCCCTCTCTATCCCTCTATGTATCCTTCCTTTCATCTCTCCCTCTCTCGCCTTCTATCCCTCTCTCCCCTCTTTTAACTCTTCTCTTCTTACTCTATCCCCTCTCTACCTCTCTCTCCGTCTCTTCATCTCCCCTTATTCTCTCCTTCTCTCTCTCTTTCCATCTCCCTCTCTCTCCTCTTTCTCTCTCCCTCTCTATCCCTCTATCTATCCTTCCTTTCATCTCTCCCTCTCTCTCGCCTACCATCCCTCTCTCCCCTCTTTCACTCTTCTCTACTTACTCTATTCCTCTCTACCTCTCTCTCCGTCTCTTCATCTCTCCCTTCTTCTCTCCTTCTCTCTCTCTTTTCATCTCCCCCTCTCTCTCCCTCTCTCTATCCTTCCTTTCATCTCTCCTTCTCTCTCGCCTTCCATCCCTCTATCGCCTCTTTCACTCTTCTCTTACTCTATCCCTCTCTACCCCTCTCTCTCTCTCCGTCTCTTCATCTCTCCCTTCTTCTCTCCTTCTCTCTCTCTTTCCATCTCCCTCTCCTCTATCTCTCTCCCTCTCTCTATCCTTCCTTTCATCTCTCCCTCTCTCTCGCCTTCCATCTCTCTCTCCCCTCTTTCACTCTTCTCTTACTCTCTCCCTCTATATCCCTCTCTCTATCCTTCCTTTCATCTCTCCCCCTCTCTCGCCTTCCATCCCTCTCTCCCCTCTTTCACTCTCCTTTTCTTACTCTATCCCTCTCTACCCCCTCTCTCTCTCTCCGTCTCTTCATCTCTCCTTTCTTCTCTCCTTCTCTCCCTCTTTCCATCTCCCTCTCTCTCCTCTTTCTTTCTCCCCCCTCTCTCTTCCTCTCTCTATCCTTCCTTTCATCTCTCCCTCTCTCTCGCCTTCCATCCCTCTCTTCCTCTCTCCCCTCTTTCACTCTTCTCTTCTTACTCTATCCCTCTCTACCCCTCTCTCTCTCCGTCTCTTCATCTCTCCCTTCTTCTCTCCTTCTCTCTCTCTTTCCATCTCCCTCTCTCTTCTCTTTCTCTCTCCCCCTCTCTCTCCCTCTCTCTATCCTTCGTTTCATCTCTCCCTCTCTCTCGCCTTCCATCCCTCTCTCTTCTCTTTCTCTCTCCTCTTACTCTATCCCTCTCTCTGTCCTTCCTTCTATCTCTCTCCTTCCCTCCCTCTTTCCCACTCTCCCTCTCTTTCCCTCACTTTTGTGAGTCATTCGCTCACCATATTCCTCTTCTTTTCGACATTTACTGTCCAATGGATCAACACTTGTCTCTATCTTCATCATTTATAACTTAGCCTGACTCAAGGCTAAGAAACTTGTGCCTCCAATCGTTTTCTCTTTCCCTTTTTTTTTTGCTATATTTCTTCTCTGTTGATATTTTTTCTACACGATAGAGAATTATTTAACCTCGTGTGTTAAGAGGCTCAAAAAGAGTTGTTGTTTAAGTTTTTAAAAACTTCTAATATAAGTCAGTGTCTGCAGGCTGTTAATTTAGCGGGGGGGGCATAAGAGACTGATCAACTCTGATGGGGTCGACTAGGGAGTATGATGTTTGAAAGAGCATAAACTGCCCAACGATCCAAATCAGGACATCTCTGACGACGCCCTCTAGCGCTAAAGACCGTATATTCAAATAAACTTTTCCAGTTTTAAAAAAATGATTTGAAAAGTTTATTTAAAAGCTTAGTCTGGTTCAAGGTCAAAACAATATGTGCTCCAATCGCTTTTTCTCTCGCTCAATCCATTTCTATATCTTCTTCGTTTATATCTTATCAAGTTCTGACTGAGACGCTTTTAGCCTCTCGCTTTGTCAAGAGACTTTCTTTTTAACATCAAATCAACACAAAAGAAGTAATTCTCTTGTTATTTTGCTGATCATTTTCGGGACAACGCCTCTCATCTCATTTCACGAACACTGGTTTGATGAAGTTCGGCCTGTGCCTCCAAAAGTAATCTTGGGTTGGAGAGAGGACCAAGGTGGCGTGGGGGGAGGATGTTCAATTAAGAAAAGAAGCAGCGTCAGGGACAAGCAGGAGATAATGAAGACGAAAAAGATGTATGAAGCGTTAATAGATAAACAAAACAAGAATACGCCATTATGGTGGCAAAACAAAAATGGCGCGAAACAATCAGAATACTAGTAAAAAGGAAAAAAGATGTCTGCCAAATGGTTCGTTATCAGGACCCGATATCTCTGTTTTTAATGGAACTTCTCATGACAAGTGATATGTGTCAGCTTTCGATACAAGCATTTGCTTCTGTATGCAAAGAATATTTATAGAATGTTGTACTTTTTCTTCCATAGGTTTGCAACTGATTCAACTCGTATAAATCAGCGTATATGTTTTATGTTTTAAGCAGTTCCTCTTGCATCGAGGATTTCGATAAGATCTAACACTGAAACACCTAATATGAAAACATTCCAATATATGTGACGAGAAATGATGGCAGTTCACGGATAATAAATAAAGGGTGTTTATGGGAAGTCGTGAATGTCTTAAAATGACATGACATTTTAATAATTGGTAACGCGGTATTATTTTATTTGTTTTTAGGTGAGTCATATTTAACCATTTTGTATGGATTTACTTAAATGTTTGCCTCTAGAGAGAGAAATAATAGTCTACACAATCAGAAGGATCTATATATGTACCATAGATCTATAACGAGTATATAACTGCTGCATATTTGCATTATTCGGATTGTTATCTTCATTGTCATATTCTAGGCGTTTCGACCGTTATACGCTCCGGCCTTCTTCAGGTGATTTTTCTTCAATATCTGTCTATATATCTGAGATGGGGTATGATTATTTACATTATTTACATTATTTCGAACTGTTATCCTCATCTTCATTGCCATATTCACGACGTTTCGGCAGTTATACGCTCCGACCTTCTTTAGGTGATTGTGATTTTTCTTCAATATCTGTCTATATCTTTGAGATGGTGTATTATGATTATTTACATTATTCGGACTGTTATCCTCATCTTCATTGTTATATTCACAATTTTTCTGCCGTTGTACGCTCCGGCCTTCTTCAGGTGACTAGAATTTTAAATTGAACCGCTTGTCTCCTTCTCTCTGGCGACAGGCAAACTTGCCCGTCTTTTATTTTGTTTGTGGGGCTTGAAAAGGTCATTTGGGAATTCTCTCGCGGATATGATTTGGGCCTTTCCATTGGACGACGAACAAAACTTCGCGTCGGCTCGCGAAAAGGTCCGTAAAAGAATTTGTTTCTGAGAATTGAAGATTATTTGAATTTTGTTTTTAAATGTTTCCTGATTTTCTATTAATCGAAAAACATTTGCATCAAGGTGTGAAATTTCACGAGTTTTGTTTTGGATTCGTTTTTGCGTGTGTGTTAAGCAAAGTTTGTAAATTCGAGTCTTTTTCATTTCAAACAAAATCAATAAGTCGGTGCTTAGCATTTTGAATTTTAAATCTAGATCCTGTTTTGTTCACTACATATACATTTTATATCAAAAGAACCAACAATATATTTTATCTGTAGTTGAAGGTAGTTGAAGGTATACAATTGCGTTCAAAATATATTTAGTTAAAGCCATTTACATTCTTTACATTGTACTGACTGTTGTTCTCATTTTTATTGTCATATTCACGACGTTTCGGCTGTTGCACGTTCCGGCCTTCTTCAGGTAATATATGTTGGAATTTCGCACTACTTATTTTGTCCACTGGGGTAGAAGGTTCTAGTGTCCACAAGGATACATGGGCCAGTGGATAAAAGCGTTGGTTGAAATAATCTAGTGACTTGCCCCCAAAAATTGTTAAGTTCAATACCCGGCCACAGCAGAGGTGAATAAAAACTTGGAGTGTTGAGCTACTGAAGGGAAGTTGTTACTCTTTGCAAGATTCACAGGAACTCGATGCAATAACTTCAAATTGCTGTCAATTTTAACCCATTCCCTCTTTCAATCAGGTATGTAGCATCTGTAACTTTCATTGAGTACACCTTCTCTTTTAGCATAGCCCAGAAAAAAAAAGCCAATTCTTTCTTGTTTCGACAAAACCATATTTAATCTGTGGAGATAGAAAATATAGTTAATGAGATTTCCTATGTGTCCAAAGTTTAGGGACTCTCTCTCTCTCTCTCTCTCTCTCTCTCTCTCTCTCTCTCTCTGTGTGTGTGTGTAAAGTAAATAAAATGTTTTTTTTTATTTTCTAAATTTCAAAAGACGCCTCTTAAAGAATTGTCTGAATAATTCCTGAAAAAATGTCTTAAAAACAAAAAAAAATGACTGGACCCTTAAAAATCATTTGTTTGTTCTTTGAATGTTTGAATGCAACAATTTTGAAAGTTTTTCTTTGTCTTGAAATAACATTTTTTCTCAAGTCTTCAAGAATGTAAATAATAAACTGAGAATAATTGGAAAATTCTTTCTTTTCTAACCATTTCTCATGTTGGCTTTTGTAAAGATGAGCTTGTTAACCATTGCTGGGCACCCTAGACAAAAATGCATATTTTCAAGACATGAAATTTTCAATAACATTTTATTGAATTGGAATATTAACAAATGACATCTTCAATATGATTTCCATCATTTGTGATGCAAAAGTTGATGGGCTTTTCAAGATTCACATGAACTTGATGCAATAACTCTATATTGCTGTTTATTTTAACACATTCATTCTTTATGCGTTCAATCAAGTGTGTAGCATTTGTGATCTTCATTGAGTACACCTTCTGTTTTAGCTTACCCCAGAAAAAGAAGTCATTTCTTTCTTCTTTCGAGAAAACCATATTTAATTTATTAATGAGATTTCCTGTGTATCCAGACTTTACGGACACACTCTGTATTATGATATCCATGAAAGCCGACAGTTTATGCAAATCGGCATCTGGAAGAAAAGCTAAAATTCTATTGAAATGAAAGCAGTGAATATAAAAGCAGGAGGTATTTTAAAAAATGATAATAGTAATCAAACCATTCATTTGGGATAAAATCGATATTTTTTTTAGGTTCAGTAAACCAAAGAGGTACAGGAGAGCAATGGATAGTGGCTCGGACTACGAAATCGGAGAAGAGAGTTCGAATTCCAGTGTGCTTTCATATAAAATATTATTAACGAAACTAGAACGAAATCATTTTCGCTATTAAAAGATTAATTAGGTTTTCAATTTATTATCTATAAGCTCTATTCAAAAATATTTCACATTCATTTTGGGGCTTGTGTTAAGGGTTATTCCTGAAAGAGTCTATCAAACTTTAGATGAGAATGCTGAAAATCGGGCTGTTGCCTCGGATATCTTAAAGGCATTTGACAGGGTTTGGCATACCTCTCTTCTTCCCAATGTGAAAGGTTATTGTATTTCTGGACGAATTTTTGAACTGATTCAGTCTTATCGAATCGTAAAATGAAAGTGAGCTAGAACGGCTTCTCTTCTAGATCTTTTTACCTTAATGCACGTGCCCCCCCCCCCAGGGAGGTCCGCTAGTAGGAAGTTGGTTCTCTGTGTCGTTCTGGACAGTTTTTCTCATCAGGAACTAGAGTACGTTTCGTCTACCATTCGCCCTTTCTTTAAATATTGCTGCCATATCTGCTCTGCTTCTTCTGCTATATATTTCGAGATTCTTGATAAACTCCAAAGAAGAATCAGCAATATCATTGGTCCTGACCTGGCATCTCGGCTTCAGTCACTTTCCCTGTAATGAAGCTTTCTTATATCTTTTCTATAAATACTTTACCTAAACTTTACGAATTCAAGTACTGCACTAAATTGGTGACAAGGCCTCATCATTTTACTGTTAAAATGGCTAGATGTAAACATAAGTTCTATGATAACAGTTTATTTTCTCTCAATTCTTGCTTATGGAACTCTCTTCTCTTTTCTTGTTTCTCAATCAACTCTGATCTTTAAAAATATAAACGCAATGTCAATCGTTATCGTCTGTCTTCTTACGTCTTGTTCTTTCATTGTCTTCTCCCCTTAATAGTATAATTTTATATTCTCTAACAGTCAGTAACTTCTTACATCTTAGTGGCTTTGTTGCCTTGCTTGGGATGAAATGATTAAAAAATGTTTTCAATTAAAAACTTTTACTCAATGTACACATGTTAAATAGACATTTTGCAATGATTTTTCTGTATAAATCGAGGGATGATGAGATGATGTTAATTCCTAATTCTTCAAATTACCTGAAATATTTATTTTTGACGTTTCGGTAAGCAAGTCAGTAACACTCACCTAAACCGACCCAAATACGCATGCGCACAGACACATGCAAACTAATGTCTTATCAGAAAAGGAGATATATTTTTCAGTTGAATTCGCCAAAAAAACTTAGATATCTTTGAACAAATCTATCTGAAGATGAGTTCGCCCGCATTTCAATGACAGTAATATCAATATACAAGTACCGTTAGTTTTTCGTCCGCCGATTGGTTGACTAAAGAGATACTCAATCTTAATTGAGGCGTGTCTCGCTTTTATTTCTAATCAGATGTTTTTTATACGCTTGTGCAGAAAACATATTTGCCAAGTGATCAGTGAATTTGTTTTGATTGGCTGGCGACATTTCAAACTTCAAGGCGTTGCCCGTGAATCGATGCATACGTTCCTGATTTGATAAAAAGAATATCTGCATTTATAAATTGGAAAATATATTTTTAGTTCAACATCGTGTAAAGTAACTGAATAGAGACAGACTATTTTCAATTTTATCTACTGATTTTATCTAATGATATTTTGTTATTGTTGTTGTTTTTTACTAATGTTTATCCAACATAACGCCTAAGAGCCACTCTAGGCAGATGGCTATTGAATGAATTGCGTGGCATGAACGTAGGAGAAGGAATGAGAAATTGAAGATTACCAGTATATAGCTGATAGATAAACTTAAACTTGAGGAGTTAAAACTGTAGTGTTCGGGAGAGCATCCACACGGGAGCATTTTACACAAAGTTCTTCAGAATAAGTTTTCTGAACGGAACATCTTTCTTGTCAAAAGAGTACGTAGGAAATGAGGGGTGAATTGACCCCGTGACCCTAGCAAGTCTGGTCCTGGCTGCAAAAGCTGGAGTTGGTGCCTGGTGGATCGTCTGAACATTTGCATTGGAAAGAGTAATAGCATTGAGAGACTTGCGACGTCTCATCTGTGGTTGATTAATTGTTCATCACCCACAAGGCCGCATAAGCGTTTTTGAAAGTATGGATTAGGCAGCAGTGTGTGCGTTTTTTTTGTTTTGTTTTGTTTGTTTTTTTTTTTTTTTTTTTTTTTGCTTTTTTGGGGGTCTAATCTGATTCTTGTAAAGACAAAGCATGACAGAGGAGATCGGTTACTTTCTGGAAATATCTCTGATCGCGCCAACCACAAAGGGGACAACTTGACCTGCTACTTGTTCTATTTCTCTGATTTTCCCTGTTATGTCTTGCAGTGCTTCGTGGAATATTCAAGCAGCAGATTGTTCCACAGAGTAACAGTTCATTGTCTGAGGGGGGGGGGCTTCCTTCTTACAAATGGAATCTGGGAGTAATGTGGGTGAATGTAGCATAGCGAGTCCTAGCTGTAAAGTTTTCAACAGTTGGAACGAAAGAGTGGAGCTCATCTACCATAGAAACAGCGATAAAATAATGAGATTCTTGCGATATTGCGTCTATGCGGAAAGAAGCTGTAGGGTGGAAAATAAGTCTAACAATAACGTAAACAACTTTGAACTCATCCCAGACAGAGCAACAATACTCCACTTTTTGGTCTAATCGAACTCTTGTAAAATAAATGGCAGGAGTCCGCTGCTTTTTGGTGCAGTAAACGATAAGCAACCATTTTTTTCTAAGATCACCAGCGATGAATCGTATATTCGAATTCCACTTGAAGTCTGGAAAGAAATTCTTAGTTCAAATAAGCCTTGAAAACATAGAGTATTGAGAGTGCAATGGTAGAACTGAAGTAGTTTGCACAGTTCTCAATCTGAGATTGTTGCTACCCTGTCATACCTACTCTTATATTCTTGTAGGATGACCGATTGACATTCACTGATTATATAATTTGCCCTTTCATCTCTTTCTTTACAAATGCTATTTTCTCTGTTTTGTCGTGATGCACTTGTTCTGGATTGAAGATGAGAATTATCGTTTCTCAATTTAAGTGTCCTCTGTCGAGACATGTTCATGATTTTTATTTGACTATTAAATTCTCTGCATTTTTTCATTCAGTTGTTTCTTTCTGTTTTTCTTTCAGTTTTTTCTTCATTTTTCTGCAGTTTTTTTCTTTAAGTTTTTCTTCAGTTTTGTCTTCGCTTTCTTTCTTTCAATTTTTCTTTCAGTTTGTCTTCAGTTTTTACTTTCAGTTTTACTTCAGGTTTTTCTTTCAGTTTTTTCTTTCGGTATTTCTTCAGTTTTTCTTTAAGTTTTTCCTCAGTTTTTTCTTCGCTTTCTTTCAAATTTTCTTCCGTTTTTCTTTCAGTTTTTCTTCTTTTTGTCTTCAGTTTTTCTTTCAGTTTTACTTCAGGTTTTTCTTTCAGTTTTTATTTTCAGTATTTCTTCAGTTTTTTCTTCAGTTTTTCTTCAGTTTTTTTCTTTCTGTTTTTTCAGTTTTTTCTTTTCCTGTTTTTTTCAGTTTTTTCTATTTCTCGTCGCCCTGTTTCAAGCATTTTTATAATTATCATTGTTTTATTGTCTATATTTTTTGCCATTTGCTCACAGTCTTCCATGTTGGTAAGTCCTCTGACACCTTCTTGCTTACGTCGAAAAAACGTTCCCATGTGATCACCGAAGTTAAGCAACGTAGGTCAGTACCTAGATTGATGATCGTTTGGAAATACCAGGTCCTCTAAGCTTGGATATAGAGATGATTTAGTTGATAATGATTCAGAATTATTAATTGGAGAGTCAAGTTCGAATTCCAGTTGGGTTCGTTATATTTACTTACACGCAAATACCCTTGGGAAAGATAGAAATCCACCTCCACCCCCAGTTATAGGTCAATTTGTAAGACTTAGATCACTAAATCATTATTCTCTCAAAATAATTCCTACAGTCTATACATAGATTCTGGCTTTAAATAACCTGCAAAAAGTTGATAAACCATAGAAAACAGATCAAGCAATCAATTACTGATTAGTTGAAATGTAAATGTATGGAAACTACCGTGGCTACAAAGTGAGGGGTCATTTTGTATATTGATTGTAATATAGAATTGATCCCCGACTTTACATGCAAATTATAATTTCTTGTTTGTTTATCAAATTCTGTTTCGTTGTGAACCCACCTCTTCTCCCCCAACTATGGGTTAATTAGCAAAAATTGTATCACTAAATCATTATTATCTGGGAAAAGTTCCTACACTCTAAAGATATTTTCTGGCTTTAAATAACCTGCAAAGTGTTGATAAACCATAAAAAAGGAATCAAGCTGACACCGCTTTTCCTTTTTCTATGGAATTTGCATCGTTTTTCAGATGTTTCAAATCTCTGCACATCGCCATCATCATTCTAATTTATCGATAGATATAAGTTTCTTTTAAGTTCAATCGAGCAATTAACGTGTGTGCCTTTCGGTCGATAACGCCCACGCATTCATCCGTTTTTTATCAGATGTTTAGCGAAGTTTCAAGACTTTTGTTTATCCTCCCAAAATATTCCTTTCGTATTCTCTTGCTTTACATTCGGGTACAGCAATTCTTTTAGCGCCATCCTCTCCTGTTAATGTCATTATTGTCTTGTTATCCTGTCTGTCAAATCCATTTGTTGTCACAGGTGTTCCTCTCCTGCGCGTCATCATTATTATTATTATTATTATTATTTCCTTTGATTTCGGGTGTAGATTTCATTTCCTCCCGAGTCCCAAACAGAAACCTGGGGTCAGAAATGGCATCATGACATTTCCCACTGTATATTTGTATAAAAAAAAAACTAGAAACGAATACATTTTATCTCGATAAAGCCCTTTGTAGGGTGTAAACTGGTAGTGAGAACAATTTTATGTATTTTCCTGAAGATATGGCCTTCCGGGAATCCTTTCAACGAGAACTTTTCCCAATCAAATCCAGGACCTCAACCACAACTGGAATTGTTGATGTTTTCATTTGCCACTTTTTTTTTTTAAATACCTATTTTAGATTTCGGAAGATTTTTGAGGATCTTCAAGGCTATATCACAATTTGCAGTGGTTGTTATGTCAGTTATAAAAAAAAAACATTGTTTTTCTGTAGCCTTTGATCAATACGTCTTGGCGGTTAGCTTTGGTTGTTTAATTTGTGTCCTATTTGTTCTAATTGTGTGTCCTACTTGTTCTATTTGTTTGTCCTACTTGTTCTATTTCTGTGTTCTACTTGTCCTATTTGTGTGTCCTATTTGTCCTACATGTTCTATTTGTGTGTCCTACTTGTTCTATTTCTGTCCTATTTGTTCTATTTGTTTGTCCTCTTTGTCCTAATTTTTCTATTTGTGTGTCCTACTTGTTCTATTTGTTTGTCCTACTTGTTCTATTTATGAGCCATATTTGTTTGTCCCATTTGTCTTGTTTGTGTGTCCTATTTGTCCTACTTGTTCTATTTGTGTGTCCTATTCGTTTGTTCAATTTGTCCTATTTGTTTGTCCTATTTGTCCTACATGTTCTATTTGTGTCCTATTTGTTCTATTTGTTTGTCCTAATTTTTCTATTTGTGTGTCCTACTTGTTCTATTTGTGTGTCCTACTTGTTCTAATTGTTCTATTTGCGTGTCGTATTTGTTCTACTTGTGTGTCCTATTTGTTCTACTTTTGTGACCTATTTATGTGTCCCATTTGTTCTATTCGTGTGTTCTATTTGTCCTATTTGTTCTATATGTGTGACCTATTTCTGTAACCGCCTTATTATTATTATTGTTATTATTAGCACTTAGAGAAGAGCACAATTTAAGAAAAGAAAAAAGTCGACATTATGCTTGTCAATAGAGATATACCGTCTCTTTCCTTAAATCTCTAAAAATATTGGAACAGTTATTTTTACAGTGGTGTTCACCCTGTACAAAGCACGTGAGTCACTCGCAGTAGAGTTTTATAGAGAAAGAGTCACAATTTATGATCATATATAGGAAAGATAAGTGTTAATCCTAGACTTAAACAGCCCAAGTTTGTAGTGATCGGGAAAACATCTTGTTGGGTGTCGGTCCCACAGAGCGGTTCGCGGGAAAAAAACTGTTTGAGTGGAACTTACACCTCACGAATGGAATATGAAGGGAATGAGTGTGGTTCGCTGCAATGGGCGTGGCATGACGGGTCACAGCCGTGAAGATTAGAACTGGTGGAACTAAGGAATGTAGTTTGTGCACTTTCCTTGAAAATAGCGACAAAGCAGTGAGAAGCTTGCGGCGTTTCGTCTGTGGGGAAAGGGGTTGTTGGGTAGAAAATAATTCATCCCCCACAAGGACGCGGAGAACATTTGGACTCTGTTGAGACTGGATAGTAAAGACTTCAAAGTTCCTGCTCAAATATGACTGCAGTGTTCCATTTTAGACATGATCTGGCTCTTGTAAAGTTAGAGAATAGCAGGAGGAGTCAGGTACTTACTGGCGTGGTACAGGGAACCAACCATTTTTCCAGCATCTTCAGTCACAGATCGTATGTACGAGTTCCACTTGAGGCCTGGGTTGAGTCCTCAATAGTCGCTGAAGGCTCGAGGCTTTCCTAATTGAAAATCCAGTTCATCGTGATCGGCGATGATGATGGTTTTCAAGACATTGAATTTGACCAGCCAGTACATACCCCACCCCTTGAAACGAGCTAGACCAAAGGAGAGATCAGATGCCAATTTATAACCATTTTTATTGTCATGCGTCGGTTTCGAGAGACCCCATAGATCTGTGCTCAAAGAATGATGCCTCAGCTGCTGATAGCAAAGCAGCATCTGTTATTGTTGAAACTTGACTAATGCATGGAATAATAATACAACACAAAATGTACTTAGAACAAAATGTATTGAAAGAAGAAAGTGTACACAATATTTACATATAGTCTTTTGTACATTCTTGGGAAGACCGATCCTGGAGAATGTGTTGACTTAGTCGCAGTCGGGCAGAGTCTCTGGATTGAATCTCTTGATTCCTCCCCTCGTCTTCCCGGTACCAACCATATTTATATGGTCGGTACTCCACTATGTAAATTAGGTGGATCCTACCACAACAGTTATGGCTGTACTGGCCCACACGGGTGTGACAGTCTCGACTGCAACGAATTCACGAGAAACGCTCTTCCCCGATGTCGCCTTGTTGTCTTATTTCCGTCGGGCACGGTTCTCCTCTCCTCGCTTCAACCCACGATGTAAGTCGCGTCTCCGGCGTGAGAGATTGTTGGCGACTTCTCCCCACCTCTTGATGCCCATCGCCCCACATGCCCTTTTTGCAGACGTCCGTGAAGCGAGAATGAGATCGCCCTCGTTGCCCTCTTGCCGGGGGCCAGTTTCCCGTACAAAAAGGGCCTTCGGAAACCTCCCATCAGTAGACTGTTGCTTCCCGTGTTTTGCCGTCACGATGAGGCGATTCTAAAGCGTCCTCTCCAGGTCGCAGGCCTTGGCAGGGTATTTAGGAAAGATTGGCGCTTGCCCATGTAGCACACAGCTCCTCTCACCGATTTTGTCCAAGAGAGATGTAGAATCCAATACAGTTTGGCACCAGCCTCGTCGCAGGAGTTGCCAGAACGAACATTTATTTAATAATAATAATAATAATCAGCCTTTTGAAATGTAATGCGTTTGTAAATTATGGCTCACACAAGGGACCAAGTGACAGCAAGTCTCTACTCTTATGCAGCACCTTCCTCGGTGTTTTAGCTGTTTTTTGTAATGCAGTCGTCTGGGTTGTTCCGACTCTTTCCTATATTTTCAATACCACAAGTTTTTTCCCCCTCTAGGAACTCCATGACGGTTCCCAATACTCCGATAACTACTGACACGACTGTCACTTTCTTGTTTCACAAAATCTTCAACTCTCTTATTCAACTTTTAACGCACTTTTTGATTTGCTCTCTAATCTAGCGAATATTTTTGTTTTTTGCTTCGGTTTTAAATTCTCATCCTTTGATGTAATAAAAAAAAATTCAAATGCTTTGCTGAGCTTATTGGAGAAGGTTTTATTGCGTATGAAAAGCTCAAAATTCTTAAATAAGTGATAATCAGTAGAAGTGATATCAGGTGCATATGGAGGATGAAGCAAATTTTCAGAATTCAGGCTGTGCAGCTTTTGGGCATTTGAATTGAGAAGCATGCAGCCTGTGCATTGTCACGCAGCAAAATTTGGCCAGCCCTATTCACAAGTAAGAAGCGTGCGGCCGTGCAGCAAAATTGGGTTATCCCTATTCACAGGTATGAAGCGAACGGCCGTGTGCAGCAAAATTGGGTTATCCTATTCACAAGTCTAGGATGTTTCTTTTCTAATTTTTCATACATACACTAAATTTCTCTACAATACAAGATTGCTTTTATTGTTTTCCCTTGAGACAAGAATGAATAATGAATAACCCCTTTGAAAGACCACCATACATTAATCATGAACTTTTTAGGTTTTAGGTTTTGGATATTGTTTTGGTGATTCACTTGCATCTAACCACTAGCCTACTCTCTTACTGTTGTCAAAGAGTATCCATTTCTCATCGCATGTAATGATTTGATGCAAAAATGGTTCTTTTCCCCCAGTTTGTATTCGTACAGAAAGATTACTTGACATTGTTTCATTGTAATCATTTTCAGTGGGATTATGAGTAACAAGAGATTGAAATAAAAAGAATTATCTGTAAAGATAAAGAATCAGGAAGAAATCAAGATTTTCTTATATACTAAAGAGGTTACTTCATTAAATGACTGCATCAACACCCAACCCCCAAAAAATGTGTCATTCAATGTCTTTCAATTTAGCGAATTGACATTACCATCAGAGACCAAAATTCAGGACCTAAGTGGTAAGGAAACACACACTGTGTTTGAAACTCTTTCAGTGTGTCTGTGTGTGTGTGTGCTTATTCATTTGATTGGCGGGACATCAGAAAACGTGTAAATCTGCTCCGTGTGTCCCTCAGTACACACACGCACATTAGATTTCTAAATATCTGCCTCCTCGCCCACGAACACAGACAACAATGCGTATGCATAAAAGTGCACACGTCTGTATACAATGTATGTACAAGGAAGCGCGACACAGACCAGGACTTCATTTATGTGGTTACCGTGTGCATGAACCATTCAAAAAATGTCTTTCGCAGACGATGAAGACCAAACGCTGCCAGTTGGTCTTCTTGCTAATATCGCTCCAGAAGATCCTTTTTTTTTTCATATTTTGACTCTGACCCAGAGGTGAACGTGGCTGAAATATTTCACCCTGCTTCAATTACAGAAAATTGTTTGCTATGCTTCAGCCGGAGAAATTCTTTTCAGCAAAATCTCAAATGAGTGTTTTGACTTTACGCTTTATATGATGTTCAAAATGGCACGAAACCAGATTCTCTTTTTATTTTTCCAGAAAGGCCAGAACCCCACTACGCACTTCTTGACGCCAACTGACGTCAGGATTTCCTCATTATAAAATGATGCGTGTGCGTGTGACATGTCCATTCATGACGTGAACGATAATGGCTCCCAACAGCATCCTTTTCAATTGTATTTCATCTCTCACTTTAGAGATTAAACATTGGAAGATAGAATGAATGGCATCTGAATACCGAGACGAACTAAGGAACACGAAACATAATATTAAATCTTCAGTTCCCAGGAAATGGCAAGGATGTTGTTAGTGACCTTTTCTTTATTGATTGCTAACCAAGTTTTCCATGTTCCAAAACGCTTCTGATCCATGACATATGTATTTATTCCGCTACAAGATGATTCATTTCACAGAGATTTCGGCCACTCCCTCTGAATATCAAAATGGCATCAACATTCTTACATTGGTTGATATTAGCGTCAGGTGAGTCTTTCAATACCAACAGTGCAGTAACTGACTATACGACGGTCCAAAACGCACCACACCCAACATTAAGTTCATATTTAACTCGATATATTGACAACAGAAATATACATGTGCGCCTTATTTTTGTAAATGGGCAAAAAATCTTTTGAAGACAGCAATCAAACAGCCTGCAATATGCCAGCAAGTGCGTGAGACTTTTTTTTATCAATGTTTCATCAAAGTCCCAAGAGTAACTCAAGGCAGAGGTTTACTGAATAATTTTGTTTGATCGTCAAAGATAAGGTAAGAAGTACAGTTTAAGGTTAATCATAGGCTAGATAATGGCTAATCTTCGATTTTTAGATTGTATTGATCGGAAAAGCATTATATCGGGAGTTTGTTCCAAAATATAGCAGTTCTTTTGAAGAAGCCGTCCAAATGGAACTTTTCATTACTATTTCTTCTTACTAATGGACTACAAAGGGCAACGGGGATGATTTAATCCTGTGTACGAGGCATGGCAGATTTTATCTGTGAAAGTCACAAATGGTGGAACTAAAGCATATAGCTCGTCTGAACATTGCCATGTAAATAGCGACAGAATATCCAGAGGCTTAAAACGTGGCATCTTTCAGACATAACGGGAAAATGTAGAAAATTATCCATCACTCACAAGGCCGGGTAAACTCTTTTGAAGTCTGTCCAGGCTTTTGCAGAAGATGATGAAGAAAATGAAGCCACGTTGGCCTTCTTGTTACTATGGCTCCAGAAGGAGATCCGTTTTTTTCTTATTTTGACTCTGACCCAGAGTTTACCCGGCTCTGTGAGTGATGGATAATTTTCTACATTTTCACGTTATGTCTGAAAGATGCCACGTTTTAAGCCTCTAGATATTCTGTCGCTATTTACATGGCATACCACTGCTCATATTGCAATTTTTGCTGATACCATTGCATGTTTTTACCAGAGCTCATATTGCAACTTTGTTCTTATCATTGCTTTTCTCTGGCACTCCTTATTACTGGTTCCCATATTGTACTTGTTTCTATGCGAAATAAAGGATTCAGTTTGAAATTCAAACCACCCGAAGAAGGCCGGAGCGTACAACGGCCGAAACGTTGTGATAAATATATGGCGACAATGATGAGGACAATAGTCCGAATAATGTAAATAATTCCTCATCTCAGAAATATAGACAGACATTTTTTACGTTTATAAGTTCTTTTTATACTTTTTTTTTCTCTTTATCTGATGTTCAAAATGTCACGGAACCAAAGCGTTTTATTAAAACCGGGAAAATTGTCTTTTTATTTTCCAGAAAGGCCAGAACCCCGCTCCGCACTTCGTCAGGATTTCCTCCTCATAAAATGATGTGCGTGTGTGTGTGTCTGTTTGTGTGTTTGTGTGTGACATGTCAATTCATGACATGAGCGATAACAGCTCCCCACAGCATCCTTTTTGTTGATCTAAATAATGTAATGGAATAGGATAACGATGTTAACAGGAAACATGAATCTTCATTAAAATATTTTTTTGGTTATTCTCGGTCGGACTGTAGTGTGATGCATGGACCTTACATTGTCGGTGATGTGTGAGAGACTGCCCCCGATTGCCTGAGCGGTTGTTTATGTAAACGAATGTATTACAAAATCATTTCGATGTCTGCAAACTGGACGGGCCGCAGATGAAACCCTGTTGCATTCGAAATCTTTAATGTCTATTCTGCCATCAGAAATATAGACAGACATTTGGCTTATGACTATAGCGCGTTCAAACATCGGTTCCCGTATGATCGCCAAAGTTAAGCAACGTCAAGACTGGTTAGTACCTAGATAGGTGACCACTTGGGAATACTGAGTGTTTTAAGTTTCAATGTGCGGGTGGTGTAATGGATAATGGCTCAGAATTGTTAATCAGAGAGCCAATTTCCAATTCCAGTTGGGTTCGTTATATTCACTTACGCGCAAATACACTTGGGAAAGGTATGAATCCACCTCGTCTCCCCCAGTTATGGGTTAATTAGTAAGAATTATATCACCAAAATCATTATTGTCTTCAAAATAATAATAATAAAATTACATATAAGATATTTAGATTTCAGCATTAAATGACCCATAGAGATGTTGATGTGTCGTTAAAAAACAACCAACCAACTCTCTCTCTCTCTCTCTCTCTCTCTCTCTCTCTCTCTCTCTCTTTATACCACGCTCCTTTAGGACTTGTGATCATGGTCCACCACAGCTTCCTCTCTTTTATTGATCTCAGCAATATTTGCTCTTCATAGTTTTTGTTTCCCCCCCCCCGCTCCATTTGCTTCGACTTGTCAAGTGCGTTCCTTTCGGCTTTTCTTCGTTTGGCGCCATCCCGTTTTTCCTGCGAGTGTCACTTTCTCCAAATGTGTCCCAAACATTTTAGCTTTCTCTTTCTGTTGATTAACAGCCTTTTTTTTTTATTCTAGTGGCCTATTCTCTTGAAAACTTCCTCATCTATCACATGCCCCGTCCGCGCTATTCTCAATATTTAACGAGAAAAACATATTTCTGTCATTTTACATCTTTGCTTCATCTGTGAAGAAATCTTCAGTGATCAAGCTGCCTCAAAAATGACGAAAGGTAATAGAACAAATTGATTTTTTCTAATTGTTCCCTCAATTAAAGACCTAAGAGTCACTCAATGTAGAGGGTTACTAAATTAGGTTCATTTAAGAAGGTACAAGATGGGAACAAGAGATGCATACTATGAGGATATGTAGGATAGATAACAGTTGATCCTTGAGTTAGAGAGGTTAAAATTGTAGTGATAAGAAAAGCAGTCGTGTAACAAAGACGGATATATGAGTCTCGCTTGGGGTCTGGAGGTGAGATTGCTTGTTTGGTTTAGCAGCATATCAATCAATGAGTTATTTTTGGATTTTTGGATTCCGCCATCATGGCTTCTACTGACAAAAACATTTAAAGGGACACAACTCTCTATCTTTCAATAGCTCATATTCAAATGAAAAAATGACTGTTCTCAAATTACCGCGTTTCAAAATTAATTTCTTGTCCATGTTTTCAGCTTTACTTCTGAAGGCAGTAGTCCAACAAATCATACCATTGTGGAATCCATCCGACTATGTGAGCATATTACAAAGATTCCAGCTCGGATCTGGACCCAGAATCCTGAAATTTGGGATTCCCAAGTTTTCATTACGGCAATTGTTTACGGCCATTTTTTTTTCATGATTTTTTGCGACGAATTTTTTTTGTACGATAAGTTTTTATAACTTGGAAATAAATTTAGGAATAATCGAAATTAATTGCGAAATACACCCATGAAATAAAAATAATTGTTTGTATGAAATGTAAGGACATCAGTCACTCAGTTATGTGTCATGCGTGATACATGACTGACGAGGCAGATTTTTTCCCCGCCATTTGTTTCTGCGGTAGACTAGTTGCCATCCAAGGTTATAGAACCTGGTCTGTCCTACTATCAACCCATAGCTGAGGGGGAGAAGAAGATTCATACTTTTCCCAAGGGTATTAGCACGTAAGTGAATGTAATGGATTCGACTGGAATTCGAACTCGGCTCCCCGATTCCTTGAGCCAAGACGTTATCTATCACTGCACCGTAATTATCTGTAAATTAAGTGGCATCAGAAGAATCATCGTTGAACTTTTAAAAGGTAAGCTTTAAGCAATACTTAAATACATCAATTTTGAGTTCTTCTGTAGTTTATTGTTGCCTATCGCATCTACTCCTCCCTAGCTATTGTGATGAAGGTTCAATCAAGAGCCCCCACACACACAGAAACTAGCTTAAATAGTGCCCGATAGGACCTCTTTTAAGCTGGTACCAGTGAAATGTGACGGGAATGAGGACAGGTCGATTCAGTGTTCAGGGCAGTACGGGTCCTAGCTGTGAAGGTCTGAACTGGTTAAACCAAGGAATGTCGTTCACCTGGACATATCCTGTGAATATAACGATAGAGTAGCGATAAGGTAGCAAAGATTCATCACTGGGAAAAGATGCCTTTTTTTTGTTGTTGTTTTTTTAAGTATCACTCACTGCTCCCTCCAGCTATGGGTAAATAGCAGGACAGACTGGGTTCTATAGCATGTTTGAGGAAAGGATGAGAAGGACTTGGATGGCAACTGGTCTAGGAGAAGGACAACTCTGAATTCAAAACCTGCAGGAGGGTCGTTTGGGGACCTTGAAAAGACAAAAGGGCACACGGTACACCAGGTCTCTGTATTCGGTTCTTCAAAAAAGTGTGGTTGGTTCTGCCACAATGTTCACAAATCCTTCCCCACTGTGGGGGAAAGTCTGGCAGAATAAACGTCGTTTCCTCAAAATGACTGATTTAAATTGATTTTCATTCGTCAAAAATTGGGATAATCAAAGACGGAGAGTTCAAACTATTATATATAACAGTGAGTGCAAGTTTCATGAAAACAACTGACAGAGGATGCTGTAGCATGCAAAAAAACATGTTTTTATATAAAAAAAGGAAACCAACACTCAATAATATCAAAAGAGGGCTTGGAAATGAACACGGTCACAACAAGTACTGACCGTGTTTGGAAAAATAAAACATTCCTATAACTCTAGATACATACATAAAAAGATCCATACATTGAGTTTAAAGTAAAAATAAAATTCATTTTTTATAAAAGTATAGCCGAAAGTAGACGGACATATAAAACATTTGGAAAATTTTTACATAATTTACGTCCCGAAAAGAAAAAAAATAAGAACATATGAAAAATTCTTTGAAAAACTTAACCACAGCACCTTGTCAGTCTTTTTTTAATGAAACTTGCATAAAAGAGGGATTGCACACCCAAATACGCAATTATATATATATATATATATATATATATATATATATATATACGCTAATAGTAATACTTGTTTGGAAAAACCCTTGGTTTTTTTTTTTTTTGGAGATATCTCAATTTATTTGTAGATATGTTTTGAAAACAAAGATATCTGAGAGGAAAATATATATATTATAAATAAAAATATAAATAGAACTAGAAACCCTCTTTATCCGAACAGGTGCTGAAATAAATCGATTTTTTTTCTTTTCGAGTGAATTATGTAAAATTCTTTAGTCCAAAGAAAAAAAAAACCAAGCGAGTTGTAAACCTAAAACCTAGTTCTTTTTTATAATAATGAACTCTCCGTCGTTTTGACGAATGAAAATCTTATAATAAATCCAGAGACCTGGTGTACTGTTAGATTTTCTGCACTGGACATAAAGCTGACAATGAGAGAAAATGTCATAAAAAGAGTTAAATATGTGCACGTGGAAATAAGATTGCAACAAAACATTTAAGAACTGGTTTAAAATGCAATGTCATTAAGACAAAAGGGGTTACTGAGTGTGAAAGAATAAAAGAGAGATCAAGAAGACAGTCGATAACGATTAACATTGTAGTTAAATTTTTAAACATCAAAGTTGGTTGGAACAAAATGGATGGCGTCATTAAATGAAATGAATTTCAGGCTCTACATTTATCAAGACTGTTTATTTCATAGAAGGAACTGTTAGTATAGAACTTACGCTTTCTTTTCAAACACTTTTTCAAATTTGATTTTACTTGTCGGAAAGATATTAGCTTCCAGGGTTTTAATTACGCATTCTTTTGGTCAAAATGTCTATTTTGAATAGTTTGCGATTGAAACATTTAAGTCTTTAAAACTTGACAAGCGAAAAATGGCTCGCTTCTTTAACATTTTTTTTTTTAAACATCAAAGTTTTGCAAAGGATGGAGTCATTTTCTGTTAGTATAGAACTTACGGTTTCTTTTCTTTCGGACACACGCATTCCTTTTGGTCACGATTGAATAGTTTGCGATTGAAACACTCTCTCTCTCTCTTCTTTTCTTTCTCTCTCTCTCTCTCTCTCTCTCTCTTTTCTCTCTCTTTCTCTTTTCTCTCTCTCTCTTTCTTTTCCTCTCCTTCATCTTTTTCGTTAACCTAATCTCTCTTGTTCTCTTCTTCTTTCGTTTACTCTATTTTATTCCTCCTTTTTTTTCTTTCTTTCTTCTTCTTTCGTCTACTTCTCTTTGTTTTTATTTTTTATTTTTCGCTTTCTTTACTTCTTTTTTTCGTTTCTCTTCCCTCCCTTCTATTTCTTCTTCTTCTTCTTCACTTTCTTTTGTTTTCTTTTTGTCATCATTCTTTCTATTTCTTTCTCCTTTTATTTTTCTCTTTCTTTTTCTTCTTTATTCATTCAACTACTCATCTCTTTCTTTTCATTCTTCATTTTATTTTTCTTCTGTTTTCTTCTCTGTTTCTTTCTTCTTTTCCTCCTTTTACTTATTCGTTCGTTTTCTTTTTCCTCTTCTTCTTTCGCCTACTTCTCGTTCTTTTGTTTTTTTTCTTTTGCCTCTACTTTTTTTGTGGGGGGGAGGTCTTTCTTTTTCTTTTCTTCTTTTCTTTATTAACCTATTCTACAACTTTTCTTTTCTTTCTCCAAATTCTCATTTTCTTTTTTCTTTGCTTTTTTTAGTTATTTTCCTTCATTTTCTTATTCTAAACATTTTTCAATGTATTTTTACTTCCTTAGCATTCTTTCTTCTCACGTTTTTCTTTTCCTACGTGTTCTTCTTTCCCCTTCCCCCATTTATTCGCCTATCCTTTCACTTCTTCTTCTTCTTCTTCTTCTTCTTCTTCTTTTTATTTATTCTCTTTCCTTAATCTTCCTTCCTCTAATCTCATTTTCTTTCTCGTTCTCATTCCCCTTCCCACAATTCTTTTCCTTTTTCTTCGATACATAAAGCGGAAAAGGCACAAATGAGGAAAAAGATTAATGTTTTTTCTTTTTTTTTTTGCTACTGCGTGAATGTGTGTGTGGGGTGGGGTATAAGGGCGCCATAGGAGTTATATGTTGCCTCTAACTGTTCGACTAGGGCGTGGTCGAGTGAACGCGGGAGAGAAGAGGCATGAAGTACGTAAGATGAGAAAACATTAGTCGCTCGTGAAGCAGACAATGTCCTTCAGGAAGAAGGCACTTTACAAAGAACAAATTCTCCCAGGAAACAGACACAGAGCGTAGGGGGGAGGTAACGGTGATAGTTAGCGAGGAAGAGGGGGTATGGTGGCATTTGAAAAATGGAAAAGAGATGAATAGAAAGAAAAGCCTCACCCTTATTACCAACGTCACTTCACCTCCACCATCCAAATCCATTTTCACCGGCTTTAATATTACTATTGGTATTATCATTAAAATAAACCCCACCGTCAAGTTTAGCGTTACAAAACAAAAACTCATTCTTCGTCTTTATCAAACGTTTTCCTTGATTTATATTAAATCGTCGGGGCGCTATGGCATCCCTTAGGGCAATAGAGCTATTGGCTGGTATCCATTTTCTTACGTGCGATTATACGGTACCAGCAGCACGGAAAAAATCCATAACCTGACCGTTAAAGGGCTCCAATTCCGCTGCTATTGACCCCTTATTAGGGTGCAGGTAGAGAAGTGCATTTATGCCTTTTCCAAAGGCACAAGTGTGAAGAGAACAAAAACTGCCCGGCGGTGAAGTTCAAACACTGTTTGACAATTCCATTCCATCACGGTGAAACAACACACACCACCACCAACAACGTAGTATCCCGATTAGTATAACCTACGCCAACAAAATAGTCGCTCTCATGAGAAGCAAGACAGGAAAAAATGACAGAGACTAAGAGGATCTGCCATTGTTGCTTGAAGTGGCTGAGACAAGTAAAATGAATCAAGAGAGACAAATAAAAACAGACAAGTCAAGGGAGACAAATAAAGAGAGAGTAGCAAAGAGACTCAAGAGAGACAAGTAAAAAGAATCAAGAGAGATAAATGAGGAGAGACGAGTAAGGAGAGTCAAGAGTGACAAATAAAGAGAGACGAGAAAAATAGAATCAAGAGAGACAAAGGAAGAAAAAGGAGTAAAGAGAGTCAACAGTGAAAAATAAAAAGAGAGAAAAGTAAAGAGAATCAAGACAGACAAATGAAGACAAATGACGGAGAAAATCAAGAGAGACAATAGTTTCAAGAGAAACAAAGAGAGACTATTAAAGAAAATCTAGAGAGACAAAGGTAAGAGGCAAACAGACAATTAAAGATAATCAAGAGAGACGAGTAAAGAGTCAAGCGTGACAAATAAAGATAGAGACAAATAAAGAGACTCAAGAGAGACAAGTAAAGAAAACCAGGAGAGACAAATAAAGAGAAACCAGAAAATAGCGACAATTAAAGAGAATCAGGAGAGACAAATAAAGAGAGACAAGTAAAGAGAATCAAAAGAGACAAACGAATAGATACAAGAACACAGAATCATGAGAGACAAATAAAGAGAAGCAAGTAAAGTGAATCAAGAGAGACAAGTAACGAGAGACAAATAAAGAGGACGAGTAAATAGAATTAAGAAAGACAAATGAAGAAAATCAAGAGAGACAATTAAAGTGTATCAAGGGAGACAAATGAAGAGCGACAAATAAAGAGAATCATGACAGACAAATGAAAAGAGACAAGTAAAGAGAGACAAAAGAGACAGATAAATAGAGACAAGTAAAAATAGTGCAGAAACACAAATAGAGACATGTAAAGAGAATCAAGAGAGACATATAAAGAGAGACAAGTAAGGAGAGACAAGAGAGACTAATAAAGACAGACTATTAAAGTGAATCAAGAAAAACAAATGAAGAAGACGATTAAAGAGAATCACGTGAGACAAATGAACTGAGGCAAGAGAATCAAGAGAGACAAAGTAAGAGAGACAAGTAAAGTGAATTAAGAAAAACAAATAAAGAGAGACAAGAGAATCAAGAGAGACAAATAGAGAGAGACAAGTAAAGAGAATCAAGAGAGACAAATAGAGAGAGAGACAAGTAAAGAGAATCAAGAGAGACAAATAGAGAGAGAGACAAATAGAGAGAGAGACAAGTAAAGAGAATCAAGAGAGACAAATAGAGAGAGAGACAAGTAAAGATAATCAAGAGAGACAAATAACGAGGGACAAGTAAAGAGAATCAAGAGAGATAAATAGAGAGAGAGAGAAAGAGAATCAAAAAAACAAATAAAGAGAGATCAAGAAAAAATAATGAGAGACAAAAAGATAAAAGAGAGACAAATAGAAGAGACAAGTCAAGAGAGAGAGAAATAGAAAAAAGAATCGAGGGACAAATAATGGGAGACAAGTAAAGAGAATCAAGAGAGAAAAATAGAGAGAGACAAGTAAAGAGAATCAAGAGAGACAAATAGAGAGAGAGACAAGTAAAGAGAATCAAGAGAGACAAATAGAGAGAGAGACAAGTAAAGAGAATCGAAATGGGAGACAAAAAGAGAATCAAGAGAAAAATAGAGAGAGAGACAAGTAAAGAGAATCAAGAGAGAGAAAAAATAGAGAGAGACAAGTAAAGAGAATCAAGAGAGACAAATAAAGAGAGAGAGACAAGAAGAGAATCAAGAGAGACAAAAAATGAGAGAGACAAAAAGAGAATAGAGAGAGAGAGAGACAAGTAAAGAGAATCAAGAGAGACAAAGAGAATCCAAGAGAGACAAATAGGAGACAAATAAAGAGAACCAAGAGACAAATAGAGAGAGAAAAGAGAATCAAGAGAGACAAATAGAGAGACAAGTAAAGAGAATCAAGAGAGACAAATAATGAGAGACAGATAACAATAAAGAGACAAATAGATAAAGAGAGACAAGGTGGGAGAGAGAGACAAATAGAGAGAGAGACAAGAGAATCAAGAGAGACAAATCGAGAGAGACAAGTAAAGAGAATCAAGAGAGACAAATAGAGAGAATCAAGAGACAAATGAGAGAGAGACAGAGATCAAGAGAACAAATAGAGAGAATCAAGAGAGACAACAGAGAGAGAGAATCAAAGAGAATAAAGAGAACCAAGAGAGACAAAAGAGAGAATAAGAGACAAATAGAAGAGAAAGTAAAGAGAATCAAGAGAGACAAATAGAGAGAGACAAGAAAGAGAATCAAGAGAGACAAATAGAAGAGAAGAGAGACAAATAGAGAGAGACAAAGAGAATCAAGAGAGACAAATAGAGAGAGAGACAAGTAAAGAGAATCAAGAGAAACAAATAGAGAGAGAAATAATGAGAATCAAGAGAGACAAATAGAAGACAATCAAGAGAGACAAATAGAGAGAGACAAGTAAAAGAAATCAAGAGAGACAAATAGAGAGAGAGACAAGTAAAGAGAACCAAGAGAGAAAATAGAGAGAGAAGTAAAGAGAATCAAGAGAGACAAATAAATAGAGAGAGAGAATCAAGAAAGAGAAATAGAGAGAGAGACAAGTAAAGAGAATCAAGAGAGACAAATAGAGAGAGAAAGTAAAGAGAATCAAGAGAGACAAATAGAGAGACAAGTAAAGAGAATCAAGAGAGACAAAAATAGAGAGAATCAAGAAAGAGAATCAAGAGAGACAAAAATAGAGAGAGAGACAAATAAAGAGAACCAAGAGAGACAAATAGAGAGAGAAAGAGAATCAAGAGAGACAAATAGAGAGAAAGTAAAGAGAATCAAGAGAGACAAATAGAGAGAGACAAGAAAGAGAATCAAGAGAACAAAGAGAGAAACAAGTAAAGAGAATCAAGAGAGAGAGAGACAAGTAAAGAGAATCAAGAGAGACAAATAGAGAGAGAGAGACAAATAGAGAGACAAGTAAAGAGAATCAAGAGAGACAAATAAAGAGAATCAAGAGACAAAGAGAGAGATACAAGTAAGAGAATCAAGAGAGACAAATCAAGAGAGAGAATCAAGAAAACAGAGAGAGAGACAAGTAAAGAGAATCAAGAGAGACAAATAGAGAGAGAGAGAATCAAGAGAATCAAGAGAGAAGAGAGACAAATAGAGAGAGAGACAAGTAAAGAGAATCAAGAGAGACAAATAGAGAGAGAGAATCAAGAGAGAGAAAATAGAGAGAACCAAGAGAGACAAATAGAGAGAGAGACAAGTAAAGAGAATCAAGAGAGACAAATAGAGAGAGACAAGTAAAGAGAAATAGAGAGACAAGTAAAGAGAATCAAGAGAGACAAATAGAGAGAGACAAGTAAAGAGAATCAAGAGAGAGACAAAAGAGAGACAAGAAAGAGAAATCAAGAAAGAGAGAGACAAGGTAAAGAGAATCAAGAGAGACAAATAGAGAGACAAGAAAGAGAATCAAGAGAGACAAATAAAGAGAATCAAGAGAGACAAATAGAGAGAGACAAGTAAAGAGAATCAAGAGAGACAAGTAAAGAGAATCAAGAGAGACAAATAGAGAGAGACAAGTAAAGAGAATCAAGAGAGACAAATAGAGAGAGACAAGTAAAGAGAATCAAGAGAGACAAATAGAGAGAGAGACAAGTAAAGAGAATCAAGAGAGACAAATAGAGAGAGACAAGTAAAGAGAATCAAGAGAGACAAATAGAGAGAGAGACAAGTAAAGAGAATCAAGAGAGACAAATAGAGAGAGACAAGTAAAGAGAATCAAGAGAGACAAATAGAGAGAGAGACAAGTAAAGAGAATCAAGAGAGACAAATAGAGAGAGAGACAAGTAAAGAGAATCAAGAGAGACAAATAGAGAGAGAGAGAATCAAGTAAAGAAAATCAAGAGAGAGAGAGAGAGAGAGAGACAAATTCAGAGAGACAAGAATCAAGAGAGACAAGTAAAGAGAATCAAGAGAGAAATAGAAGACAAGTAAAGAGAATCAAGAGAGACAAAGAGAGAGAGACAAGTAAAGAGAATCAAGAGAGACAAATAGAGAGAACAAGTAAAGAGAATCAAGAGAGACAAATAGAGAGAGACAAGTGAAGAGAGACAAATAGAGAGAGACAAGTAAAGAGAGAAAGACAAATACAAGAGAGAAGTAAAGAGAATCAAGAGAGAAAAATAAAGAGAGACAAGAGAAAGAAATCAAAGACAAATAGAGAGACAAGTGAAGAGAATCAAGAGAGACAAGTAAAGAGAATCAGAGAGAGAGACAAGAGAGAAAAAGAATCAAGAGAGACAAAGAGAGAGACAAATAGAGAGAGACAAGTAAAGAGAATCAAGAGAGACAAATAGAGAGAGACAAAGAAAGAGAATCAAGAGAGAAAAGAGAAGAGAGACAAGTAAAAGAATCAAGAGAGACAAATAGAGAGAGACAAGTAAAGAGAGAACAAGAGAGACAAATAGAGAGAGACAAGAAAGAGAATCAAGAGAGACAAATAGAGAGAGACAAGAAGAGAATCAAGAGAGACAAATAGAGAGAGACAAGTAAAGAGAGAGACAAATAGAGACAAGAGAGAGAATCAGAGAGACAAATAGAGAGAGACAAGTAAAGAGAATCAAGAGAGACAAATAGAGAGAGAGACAAGTCAAGAGAATCAAGAGAGACAAAGAGAGAGAGAGAGAATCAAGAGAAACAAATAGAGAAAAGAGAATCAAGAGAGACAAAGAGAGAGAGACAAAAAGAGAATCAAGAGAGACAAATAGAGAGAGAGACAAAAAGAGAATCAAGAGAGACAAATAGAGAGAGAAATAAAGAGAACCAAGAGAAAAGAGAGAATCAAAGAGACAAATTGAGAGAGACAAGTAAAGAGAATCAAGAGAGACAAATAGAGAGAGACAAGTAAAGAGAATCAAGAGAGAGAGAGAGAGACAAGTAAAGAGAATCAAGAGAGACAAATAGAGAGAGAGACAAGTAAAGAGAATCAAGAGAGACAAATAGAGAGAGACAAGTAAAGAGAATCAAGAGAGACAAATAGAGAGAGAGACAAGTAAAGAGAATCAAGAGAGACAAATAGAGAGACAAGTAAAGAGAATCAAGAGACAAAGAGAATCAAGAGAGAAAATAGAGAGAGAGACAAGTAAAGAGAATCAAGAGAGACAAATAGAGAGAGAGACAAGTAAAGAGAATCAAGAGAGACAAATAGAGAGAGAGACAAGTAAAGAGAATCAAGAGAGACAAATAGAGAGAGAGACAAGTAAAGAGAATCAAGAGAGACAAATAGAGAGAGACAAGTAAAGAGAATCAAGAGAGACAAATAGAGAGAGAGACAAGAGAATAAAGAGAAAATCAAGAAAGAGAATCAAGAGAGAGAGAGACAAGTAAAGAGAATCAAGAGAGACAAATAGAAGAGACAAGAAAGAGAAATAAGAGAGAGAGAGACAAAAGAGAAAAAGTAAAGAGAATCAAGAGAGAGAAATAGAGAGAGAGACAAGTAAAGAGAATCAAGAGAGACAAATAGAGAGAGAGACAAGAAAGAGAATCAAGAGAAGAGAATCAAGAGAGACAAATAGAGAGAGAGACAAGAAAGAGAATCAAGAGAGACAAATAGAGAGAGACAAGAGAGACAAATAAAGAGAATCAAGAGAGACAAAGAGACAAATAGAGAGAGACAAGTAAAGAGAATCAAGAGAGAAAATAGAGAGAGACAAGTAAAGAGAATCAAGAGAGAGAGAGAGAGAAAGAGAATCAAGAAAGAGAATCACAAAAATAGAGAGAGAGAAAAGAATCAAGAGAGAATCAAAAGAGAATCAAGACAAAGAGAGAGAAAGAGAATCACAAATAGAGAGAACAAGTAAAGAGAATCAAGAGAGACAAATAGAGAGAGACAAGAAAGAGAATCAAGAGAGAGAGACAAGTAAGAGAATCAAGACAGAAAATAGAGAGAGAGACAAGAAAGAGAATCAAGAGAGACAAATAGAGAGAGACAAGTAAAGAGAATCAAAGAGACAGAGATAGACAAGTAAGAGAATCAAGAGAGACAAATAGAGAGAGAGAAGTAAAGAGAATCAAGAGAGACAAATAGAGAGAGAGAGACAAGAGACAAATAAAGAGACAAGAAAGAGAATCAAGAGACAAATAGAGAGAGACAAGTAGAGAGAGAATCAAGAGAATCAAGGAGACAAATAGAGAGAGACAAGTAAAGAAATCAAGAGAATCAAGAGAGACAAATAGAGAGAGACAAGTAAAGAGAATCAAGAGAGACAAATAGAGAGAGACAAGTAAAGAGAATCAAGAGAGACAAATAGAGAGAGACAAGTAAAGAGAATCAAGAGAGACAAGTAAAGAGAATCAAGAGAGACAAATAGAGAGAGACAAGTAAAGAGAATCAAGAGAGACAAATAGAGAGAGACAAGACAAGAGAGAATCAAGAGAGAGAAATAGAGAGAGAGACAAGTAAAGAGAATCAAGAGAGACAAAGAGAGAGACAAGAAAGAGAATCAAAGAGAATCAGAGAGACAAGACAAATCAAGAGAGACAAGAGAGAGAGACAAGTAAAGAGAATCAAGAGAGACAAATAGAGAGAGACAAGTAAAGAGAACCAAATAGAGAGACAAAAAGAGAATCAAGAGAGACAAGAGAAAGAGAATCAAGAGAGACAAATAGAGAGAGACAAGTAAAGAGAATCAAGAGAGACAAATAGAGAGAGACAAGTAAAGAGAGAATCAAGAGAGACAAATAGAATCAAGAGAGAAATAGAGAGAGAAGAGAGACAAATAAAGAGAGACAAGAATCAAGAGAGAGAAATAGAGAGAGACAAATAAATCAAGAGAGATCAGAGAGAAGTAAAGAGAATCAAGAGAGACAAATAGAGAGAGAGAAGTAAAGAGAATCAAGAGAGACAAATAGAGAGAGAGACAAGTAAAGAGAAT
Organism: Acanthosepion pharaonis; assembly: GCA_903632075.3. Classification (NCBI taxonomy): domain Eukaryota; kingdom Metazoa; phylum Mollusca; class Cephalopoda; order Sepiida; family Sepiidae; genus Acanthosepion; species Acanthosepion pharaonis. The sequence goes on along the minus strand of CAHIKZ030003556.1, from coordinate 890,837 downwards.
CAAGGGAGGCAAATAAACAGGACGAGTAAATTCTTGAAATTTCCCAGATTTATACTTTCAACATTCAAAGAAAGCAAACTTCTCAATAGACCATCAAGAACCACAATTTTTTTTAACAGTCATTTCTTGAAACTAAATGGCATTGGTCCAGGGCTGTAGGATTTTGTCGGGGACCTTCGACACTGCCCAACAAATACGTAGGTGTTTAGTGGGCATGGCTTAATCTGGCACATAGAGAACTTGGGGTGAGTTAAGAAGATTTTGCTGTGCCAATCATTTTGTTAAAAGAGCTTTTACTATCACAACAAAATGTGAGGATAGTTTCTAGGCCTATCTATAACACAAAATGGCCCTATCAGTAAAGCGGAAGAAACACCTCGTCTTTTTTTATTATTATTTGGCGGGAGTTCCTTCCTTTGTCTCCTTCACTTCAGCCAAATCTGTAATCGCCGTCACATTATACGTTGTGACCTCTCTGTGTGCGTTCTATAGATAAAGAAAAAAGGGCGTTACTTTGCTTTTTTGGCGCAAAAAATCTGACTTTCATCATGTCAGATAACGATTACAAATTATACAGTAAAAATCTATGTAACCTTTCTTTCTCTCCCAGCTCTCTCTTTCTCTCTCTCTCTCTCTCTCTCTCTCTATCTCACCCTCTGTCTCTTTCTTCCTCTCTCTATCTCTCTATCTTTATCTCTGACTCTCTCTCTCTCTCTTCCTCTCTCTCTATTTCTCTCTCTCTTTCTCTTTCTCTCTCCCTCCCTCTCAGCTCTCTCTTTCTCTCTCTCTCTCCCTCTTTCTCTCTCTCTCTATATATATAGATATCTTTCGATTTCCCTTTCTCTGTTTCTCTCTGTATATTTCTGTATCGCTTTGTCTTTCTCTCTATCTCTTTCTATTTCTCTCCCTCTTTTTCTCTTTCTCTATCTCTCTCTTTCTCTTTATCTCACCCTCTGTCTCTTTCTTCCTCTCTCTATCTGTCTATCTTCATCTCTTACTCTCTCTTTTTCTCTCTATCTTCCTCTTTCTGCCTCTCTCTATATATTTCTCTCTTTCCTTCTCTCTCTTCCTCTCTCTCCCCCTTTCACGCACAAACACACCTTTTTCTAATAGGTATCACTAATCCGTTTGCCCTTCGTCAGTCGACGCCATTAACCTGTAAATATGCAAATTTCTCAAGTTACCCTATCAACTACGGTTTTAGCCAATCTAATAAGTAACGCTATTTGTTGACATAAATTTAAGAATTCAGCCATTTTGATTAGTATAATGCGTTACTCGTGGGCAAATCGCTGAGGGGGGAGTCCGTCCATGAGTTGTGAGTTCGAATTTCACAACCGTCCAATTTATCTCTCGATAATATATTACGAGTTCGAATTCAAATCGAGTTTATTGCATTCATATACGTTTAGAAATACATGTATGCATTTATTCTCCCCAGCTATGGGTAAATAACATGGTAGGTTGAGCCCCATAGCCTTGGCCGGCAGCCAATCCAGGAGAAGAAAGGCTCTGAATTCAAACCAGCTTTGAGTTCAGTCAGGCAATCTTGCCCAAGACACACCGCTACTGACATGGTTGCAGTACATGTTCTGCCGCTTAGACTCGAATGGGATGCGGGACTTGTGATCATGATAGTGAATATCAGTCCCAGGTTATGATCTCAGAGTATGTCACAGTTGGAAATTGCCTGAAAGCCACACTTCGAAGTTAGCAAAATTAGGATGGGGGGGATGAGACAGTACAAGTGTCGTCAATCTTTGTGTTGAAACAAAATCCCAAGTCATCGTGACCGAGTTATTGAGATGGTTAGATGAAAACTGTTTGAAATTGTCAATCGTTGTGATAGCATAAAATCACAAGTCATCGTGACCGAGGATTTTTTTAGGATTTTTATAGTAAGAAGACCAACAATACATTTTATAGCAAAATGACCAACAATACATTTTTATAGTAAAATGACCAACAATACATTTTTATAGTAAAATGACCAACAATACATTTTTATAGTAAAATGACCAACAATACATTTTTATAGTAAAACGACCAGCAATACATTTTATAGCAAGAAGACCAACAATACATTTTTATAGCAAATGACCAACAATACATTTTTATAGTAAAATGACCAACAATACATTTTTATAGTAAAATGACCAACAATACATTTTTATAGTAAAATGACCAACAATACATTTTTATAGTAAAACGACCAGCAATACATTTTATAGCAAGAAGACCAACAATACATTTTTATAGCAAAATGACCAACAATACATTTTTATAGTAAAATGACCAACAATACATTTTTATAGTAAAATGACCAACAATACATTTTATAGCAAAATGACCAACAATACCTATTTATAGTAAAATGACCAACAATACATTTTATAGTAAAATGACCAAAAATACATTGTATAGCAAAATGACCAACAATACATTTTTATAGCAAAATGACCAACAATACATTTTTATAGCAAAATGACCAAAAATACATTTTTATAGTAAAATGACCAAAAATACATTTTTAAAGTAAAATGACCAAAAATACAATTTTTATAATAAAATGACCAGCAATACATTTTATCTGCAGTTCAAATCATGCAAATGCGTTCAAAATATTTAGTTGAAGCACCTGGTATTCCCAAACGGTTACTCATCTAGGTACTGACCAGGCTCGATATTGCTTAAATTTGGTGATCGTACGGGAACCAATTTTTCAACGCGATATGGCCGTAAGCCTAAGAGTGGTTTTCTTTTGTGTACCCCATGGTTTTGAATGAGTTGTTCTTCTCCTATACTGGCTACCAACCAAGGTTGAAGAACTCAGTCTACCCGGCCATTCGTACTAAAGGATGAATACGTTTCTTCTCTCCCCACCCCAGTTGTAAAACGTTAAAAACTCTGGAGAAAAGAAATGGATTCATGCCTTTCCCAATGCAAATGGTGTGAAAGTGAATGCAACAGACGCGGCCGGAAATTAAACTCGTCTCGCCAATTCCCTTTATCGATGCTGACAACCATTATGCCTTGCGCACGGCATGATTCCAAAAACTAAAAGACGTTTTACTCCTGATTACAAAACGCAATTCTCAAATAATTTTTAAACTGAATCCTCTGAATAAGAACCATACTCAGGTTGTGGGAAGCCTAAATTCTACGGACATGGTCCTCCATAACTTCCTCTGTCTTGTTATCTTCAGCAACACTTGCTCTTTCATGACAATGTATTTTACTTTGTCGTACTTACTCCATCCATTTGCTCAAACTTGTCAAATAGGTTTCCTCGCTGCATTCCCCCCTCTCCATCCTGCCTTCCATGTAAGTGTTAAAT